>APFE031559598.1:0-13389 GCA_000404065.3 Pinus taeda
TTAATCACAAAGGATACGACCCTCAATTACCAGCTCAACTAGCTTTCCTCATTCAAGTGAAAGCCCTCAACAAAACTGTTCATAGAACAATTATTGATGGGGGGCATCCACATGTATAATGTCGATGAGTTGCTGGAAAACTCTAGGGTCTCCGTCCTTGTCGCGATCGTCGATGACATTGAAATCATTTGATGGATGAACATACACCCCATATGGGATATTAAGTAACTTGCAAGTCGAATTAAGGGGAAAAATAGTAGAAATCGATGTTTAAGTAATCGACGGAAACCTCAATTACAACATCCTATTGGGAAGACCTTGGATATATGCCATGGCAGCCGTTGTGTCGACCTAATTTAGGAAAATTGCATTTCCTTCCAAAGGAGGAATAATAATCGACCAACAAACTTTTGTCCCCAACAGTTCACAAGTTACGGGAAGCATTCTGATGATCCATGGAAGCCCTAGCATGCTTCACAATATCTGAGTAGGCCTAATAAAAGACCCCACATTAATGGGAACTTTTACCCTACCGCCTCCAACCAATTCAGCGGAAGTGGCTAATTAGGAACCTGCAATATGATATCTTCCATTCAAAAGATGTCAGAAAACGATGTTAAAATGGATCATCTGCAGGTATTGCCTCTAACCCCACTGGAAATATTATAGCAATCAATGTTTTCAGCATGGGAGGGAAACCCGTAACAATTCTCATCAAGCTTTTGGATAGATAGGTCTAAGGAATATGGCACCCCTTAAAATCCTTGGTCACATGTGCACTCTACAGATGAAGGAATCATTCAATCGATGATGATTGATGGGGCACCATGGGAAGATTACCACCATTGTTCCCATCTTCTGAATTGGAAAGAAGATAATTCCAGCAACCTACACCATCCTTCAATAATTGACTTTCTAATGAATATTGTAAATACAGTGAATTCCGAGAGAAGCCTATCCAATATTGAAGAGATTACTGCCATAAATATCTCAACCAAAGAGGATGTTGTAGAGAATATTCATGTTGGAAAATCTTGTTCTTCAGAATTGGAAAAATATAGCGCTCTCTTTTGTGAGTTTAGAGATGTTTTTTCTTGGTCATATGATGAAATGCCAGGTATTGACTCCAGCAGTTGAACATGAAATTAAGATGTATCCAGATGTCAAACCGGTACGAAAACAGCTACAGCAGGTGCACCCCAAGAAAGTCGTTGCCATCAAGGAAGAAGTTGAAAAACTCCTCCATGCTAGTTTTATTTACCCCATTCCTCTGATCGATTGGGTATCGAATATTGTTCCTGTGATGAAGAAACAAGGAACGATTAGAGTGTGCGTCGATTACAGGGATGTAAATCAAGTGTCCAAAAGACAACTACCCTACACCCTTTATTGACCAGATAATTGATGAATGCGCTGAATGCGAAATATTTTCATTTATGGATGGATTTTCAGGTATAATCAAATAAATATCCAGCTGCAGGACCAGTCAAAGACTGCATTCATTTTTCCGTCGGGCACATTGGCATATCGTCAGCTACCCTTTGGTTTAAAGAATGCAGGGGAAACTTTTTAGAGAGCAATGAACTATGCTTTCCATGACATCATGAACATCGTTCAACCATATCTCGATGATCTTCCAGCTCATTTGTGAAAGTGGACCGATCATCCGCAGCATTTGAGAGCGATATTTCTACGTTGCCGACACTACAAGATATGACTCAATCCAGACAAATGCGTGTTTTGTGTCAGTTCTGGTCGTTTACTTGGCTTCGTGGTCTCAATGGATGGGATTCGTCTCGACCCATGCAAGGTTCAGGCAATCATCGATTTTCCTCCACCTTCAAACTTGCTTCAGATTCAGAAACTCCAAGGGAAAGCAAACTTCCTTAGGAGGTTCCTTCCAAATCATGTCGAACTAGCTAAAGGTTATACTCATCTATTGAAAAAAGAAGTACCCTTCATTTGGGATCAGGTCGTGCAAACTTCCTTTGATGCTTTAAAGCAATCTCTAATACAAGCGTCATTAGTGTATGCTCCTGATTATCAAAAAGACTTTAACCTGTATCTGGCTACAACAGATACGACCATAGCAATGGTTTTAGTTCAAGAGGATAATGGAATTGAACATCATATATATTATTTAAGCCGAAACTTAAATGATATGGAAATAAAATACTCCTACGTTGAAAAGCTAGCCCTAACAACTGTTCAAGCGATATAGAGATTTCGACACTACGTCCTCTTAAGAAAAACTACCATTTTATCAGATTGCAACCCCATGACTTATATATTGGCGCGATAGTTGCTGGGGGGCAAATATTCAAAATGGATAGCAATTCTACAAGAGTTTGATCTGGAATTCAAAAAATCCAAATCAAAGAAATTCCTGCTATTCGCGGAGTTACTATGTGATCTCCCATCATCGTTCAACGATGCAACATTCGAAGAAGCAATCGTGGATGAAAATTTGTTTCTGATATCTTCAAGTGATCCATGGTATGGAAATATAATCATCTATCTCTAAACACAAACATATAGGTTTAATACCTCACGCTCCGAACAACGACCTATTCGATACCAAGCGAAAGACTATGTGATCGTCAGTGATACCCTTTACCGTTGCAGTATCGATAGAGTTCTGCGGAGGTGCCTCACCCATGAGGAGGTTGAAGAAGTCCTTAATGATTGTCATTCAGGCACATGTGGGGGGCATCAACCTGGTTATGCTATGGTGTAAAAAAGTTTGCAAGCAGGATACTTCTGACCAACAATGTTCAAAGATTGCATAACCACAGTTAGAATTTGCCATGCTTGCCAAATTTTCGATAGAAAAACTAGACAACCACCTACATCGCTGCAACCAGTAGTTGCTGTTAGGCCATTTTCCAAATGGGGCATAGATTTCATGACATGTAACCACACCTCGGCTGGGGGGCATGGGTATATCATAGTTGCGGTAGACTATTTTACCAAATGGGCCAAGGCGATGCCTACATTAAACAACAATGATGAAATGGATGCCCTTTTCTTTTTTAATCATGTAGTCTCCAGATTCGGCATTCCACAGGCCATAGTCACAGATCATGGATCACATTTTAGCAATCACATGATGGTTGAGTTGGCTGCCAAATTAGGACTGTCCCACGACAGCTCTACTCCGTACTATCCGCAAGCTAACGGACAGGTTGAGGCGATCAACAAGGTCATAAAGCACATGTTGCAAAGGATGATTAGAGTCCACAAACGGAGTTGGCACTTGATCATGTACTTGGCCTTGTGGGCATACCAGACATCGGTGAGAAATGCAACTGGGTTTACACCTTCTCAACTTGTGTACAATCTGGAAGCAATCTTACCTGTTTAATGTGAAATCTCGTCCCTCAAACTCACAGTTGACCTTCTCCCCGAAACCTCAGAAGAAGAGGCTCATTTCTTGGAACTAATGAAATTGGATGAAACCCATTGTGATGTAGCTTCGACTAACGAAGCTCATAGGAAATGAGTTAAAGCACAGTTTGACAAAAATGTCAAACCTCGTGTCTTCTTGACCTAGTCTTACTTTATGACCAAGAATCCGATAAGTTGGGAGCATGGAAATTCAAATCGTTATGGATGGGTCTTTATATTGTTAGACATGTATTAGCAAAAGGAGCTTACGAGTTGATGGACTATGATGGGATTCCACTGGCGCAACCTCGCAATGGGTTGTACCTCAAGTGTTACTATGCTTAATTCCGCGTAGTAATCCTCATGATTTTGTTACATTTTTGTTTTTACCAAGAGAAATTATTTTGGTTAGGTAATCCACTTTTTGCATTCATTGCAGATGTCGAACCTATTGGGATCATTCGTTGGATATGCCGACGGAGCGAATCATAGTTCGCGGAACCTGTCTTCTACGGCATGGGCCATTTTCGATCCCAACGGTGAGTTAGTAAGTTTTAGAGGGGTATGTATTGGTCGGTCGACGAACAATATCGCTGAATATAGCGCGTTGCTAGACATCCTCCTTGATGCCATCAAACATGGCATATGCCGACTTGTCATCAGGCTAGAATCACAACTCGTCATTCTACAACTCACTGGCATCTATTCCGTACGAAATCAAGCCATCTATCGCATGTTCCTAAGGGTCATACTTTTGGAAAGACAGTTTGATTTCATTCAATATCAACATATTTCCAGAAGTTTAAACACATTGAAAGAATCATTTCAAATTATGTGTTAGGTAGACATTCACAACATTTATAAAAAGAAGCATCACATCAATATATGCAGCAGGATCATGTAACTTAACCAAAATAAAGCTCCGAAAATAAAAAATATATACATAACTATTTGTAGTTTATACATAATGTTCTGTAACAAAGACAAAATTGATCAAATGACCCAAAACTCAAAATGCTAGGGGGCACCCTAGTCTAATGATGTTGGTGACAACAAGTCACCGCCTGTGCAATCATGCATAAAAGCTTAGTCCATCGACTCGGCACTCTAGTAGTATGTCGCTACAACTGCAGAGGCAGCTTGTCGGTCCTCACATCCGGGATACCAAGGGTAAGACCCTTGATGTGGTCCTCTAGTGCTGAAAGAGTCTCGACCACGTCAAGGTAGTGAAGGATGGCCCTCCCCACAGCCTCTGCTGCTGGAGCGGCTGCTGGGTCTCTGCGGTGAACTGCTAGTTGAACTAGTCCAATATCTACATGAGCACATGCGCTTTGATTAGTCTTGATCAAAAAATCATAAGAAAATTAAAAAGAACCATGAACAGAGATATGGTCAGAAGATTTACCCATAGAACCCCACTGTTCACCGGCCGACAGCACCAAATCCGGGTCACCCTAGAAATCCATGCCAATGGAAACTTGGTATAAACCATCTCCTGACAATCGAACCACTCAAAGAAAGTATCAGAAAAGGAAATCTGAGGCTGGCCAGCATGCCGAGACATGAGGCCAACCCATCTCTGCATCCGTGGTTCAGTTGGTGGAGGTAGGCCAAGTGAGATGTACTGCGGCTGCATCAGTGGGATCCTCTCCAAAGCGAAAGCATTCAAAATAGTACCATAGCTGAAGTTCTTGGATCTTCCACTTTTCACTTTGGTCAGTTGTTATTTCATCACAGAGAGTACTGCATCACACCAATTGAACACCTTCGGTTCAAGGCATTCAAAAACATACTTCATGTAAGACCTGTTAGCTATGTGAAGAGCAAAACTACCAGCCAGTCTAGAAAAAGTGAATAGAATGGTCCACAAGGGCCGGTTAGTGAAATCTCGGATATTGATCTTGCCGTCCGTACTGGGTTGAGATCCCTCTTTGTAGTGCTGGTGAATATACTCCCTCACGGACTCACCCCCACGGGTGGAGCCTGATAATGAGAGAGGGGCACCATGCCTCGATAAACCGATCAGAAAATAGATGTCCATGACAGTCAAGGGAATTGATTTGCCCCTAATCTGGAACACCTGGTTGATAGGATCGTAGGCATTGAGGAAATATTGCAACAAGCTGATTTGTTGCCTCATGCTAGAGATACGGAAAAACATCAACGAGCCA
This sequence comes from Pinus taeda, assembly GCA_000404065.3. Taxonomy (NCBI): domain Eukaryota; kingdom Viridiplantae; phylum Streptophyta; class Pinopsida; order Pinales; family Pinaceae; genus Pinus; species Pinus taeda. The sequence goes on from APFE031559598.1 coordinate 5,559, forward strand.
CAGTTCCGTAATGCAGCTACAGTGCCCGGGTCATTTAAAGCAACTGTGTCCTCTTCTTCATGCTCACGTTCTCACCATTTAACAACCATTTTGCTCTGATGAATCTCGGAAAAAAAAACAAGAGAAGAGTCAAGATCTTCATTTGGTAAAAAATAGGCAAAAATCTATGAGAAAACTGTGCAAAAAGTTTCCTCCTTGCGCCCATCGCACCCCAGTAAGTGCACTAGGAGCGATGCATACTCACTAGTCAGTGAGAAGGCCAGTATGCATAACACCTTTCGATTAAGGAAGGGTGCAATGGAGCCAAAGCAAGTTGTTCAAACCCCAAAGGCTTAACAGAGAAAGGAAACAGGTTCAGAATTCAAAAAAGAAAAGAATGCAATTGAAGAGCACAAGTTTAGCTCCTACCTAGTCCAGACGGCGTCAGGAATCGTCCACATAATCTCTCAGAATCAGCTGGTGAAAATTGGGGTGGGGAAAAGCACCTCTAGAGCTCCAACAAACCAAGTTCAAATGAAATGGTAAAATGATAGGTAAAAGTCACTTTTAATTTACCATTCATGTCATTCGAGTAAAATATTAGTGTTCTTAACTCATTTATCAAGCATATGTTTTCATTTCTAATCGGTTTGATGAAGCAAATGAACAAGTAGTACAATCTTTGAAAGAACAAAATGCTAATGGCGAATCAAGGAATCAATGACCATTATCACGAGAAGTTTTAGCGCATAGTTCAAGCTCGTTAAAAAATAAACATAATCCATGAGCAAATGTTTCCCCCAGAGTTTAAGCTCATTAAAAAATGAACCGGTAAATAGCCATTGTGAATGCCTTATCGCCAGCTTTTGAGCCTTGGCCCTATTCTCATCATCACCTCCACTCTGTTTTTAGCTGATCATTCACCTCCATATGATTGTTTTCCCTTTCGAGGAACATCCGCGAAGAGTGATTCTATTAGCCATCCTTGTGACACTGCCATGACTAGAAAATTCCAAACCTTACCTGGAATAAGTTGCTACCCGAAATCATCACTCGTTCCGCGAAAACGAGTCTCCTTTAAGCTCTTTTCAACTAACTCGTAAAATATGAAAAGATTGCTGAGCGATTAGCCTCTCTGGCTCATTACATTCATCAGAAGTGCTATCCCTCCTCTATATTTTAATCTTTTTGGATTTGAGGGATTATTACACAAAAATATCGAGCACCTGTCTTGTTTGACTCGTTAAAACTATCGAAAATTCATCCCTTTCGTATTATTTTATGCTTTTTCAGACTTAAGGGATTATATGATGAAAAAGAATCTTTGGAGTCTCCTTTCCATCCCTTTCAAACTCTCTAAAATTTAAAAGGACCGAGTTATCTTTGTCGTTAAACTCGTTAAAACCGAATAGCGACAAAATCGTCCAAATGGACGAGAACGAGTTTCACTGTCGCTAGGCTCACTAAAATATAGTGACAGGTTCGCCCGAAGGGCAGATTATAGAACAAGAATATGTTATCCTCCTCAATCTTGAAAAAAATAAAGAGGTACTGGTCAACAATGACTAGGGAAAATTGGGAAGAAAGCTTGAATAAACTTTATTGGTAGCAAGTCTCTCTTGAACATGACACTTTCCTTCCGCATCCAAGCCGGGTTGGGTTGTTCTGTTCACTGGTCATCACCATTGGTCCGTCACACCATCCATCTTTGGGGTTAATGCTACCAATCCATCGCCAGTGTCACCGATATGTTCAAGAGAAGTCATTCAGACAATTTGCTTATGTCTCACCCACTGCAATACATTCATGCTCCATTCTTTCATGACCGCCACCCTGAACCCTGTATCGTCAGATTGTTTTCACCTCCAAAATCATTTTCTTCATTCCGTGTCGTAGATGTGGGATTCATTAAGGCCCTCCTACGATGGGTCACTTCTTGTTGACATCATCTCATTATCCAAGAAGTTGACCTAGGAACAACCCTTTCAGTACTTTGAAGCTTGCATGCCTCAACAGCGAGTTTCTCACTTTCGGCGACATGTTTACATTAATGGCTTTCGACTGAGATATTTTTCGTGGTGTTTGATGCCAAGTCCTTTTCACACCACGTGAATTGTATTGTAGTAGCTTGAGGGTCATTGTCATTATTGGTGATTCCTCTCGTACCTATTAGCAACTTACATCATTGGTTGGTAATCAGGTGATGTCTTTCCATGTTCGACTCCAGAACATTTTTTCACATGGATCGACTTGTACTCCGAGTGAAGATTGAACGAGTTTGAAGACCTCGGATCTAATTTCACCATCTGGGTTGTGATATATTCAGGAATATAAAGACATCAAATGTACATCATTTCCGAACATATGATCATCCAAATCAAAGGATGATGAGTCCGAATCATCAGTCTGCCACACAGATGATTGTCTGTCCTATGTACATGAAAATGAATTTATAAAGCTGAGCATGGGAATGCCCGCCTCAGCTAGTGTTATCTACGAATAATGTCCACTCGGATGCTTCTATTCCCACTAAGATGGGTGGCTATCATAGAAACAAACAACCAAAGTCTACTATTGTTTCCTTTTATGAAAATAGACAAGAGGAGAACCAAGAAGACAAACTTGAGTCTTGCGTTTGATTTCCTCTCCTTCTTGATAGAGCTTCACCGCTTCTTCTTTATCTTCCCAGCTTCAAAAGAACCTGTGGAATCACATCAACATACTACTATCCAAGAAACAAGGATCTAAATTCATAAGTAATACATGATCAGATGTGTATTAACCATATACATGCATATATAAACAAGTACACAAGAATATGGAAGGAAACAAGAATAGCTTTATTAAGATAAAAAGTAGCAAGAGGATTACAACCATGTGCTCTGACCCATCATCATCCTCCAGCTAAGAATCCCTTCTTCACCTCAAGAAAAGCTTAGATCACCCAACACTATGAATGTACACGAGAAAACCAACAACACTTCCCTATAAGATACAAAATTCTAGCCTTCAGATCTCTGTGATGAGGGATCCATATATAGATGATTACAGAGAGGTGAGTCATCTTCTGGGATCTTTATTAGTGTCCTCTTTCTGATAGTTCTTGCTTCCACTTGGAGATTGATGATCTCTTACTCATCCCTAGTCGAAAATAGAGAGGCAAGTGTCAGAGGGGAAGCTTCTAGAAGATTCCATGATCTTCCACCTTGCATTTTTGTCCCTGCCATTTGTGCATTCCTGACCATCACACCATACAGAGGAGAAAATCAGTATGCTTTGCACCTTGTACACTAGGAAGGTGATATGCATCGTACCCTCTGCATTGAGCTTTCAGTATGGCCTAGTTTTGACCATTTATGAGCAGTTTTCAGTGGAGAACTTCTGGGAGATGATGTAATCAGTTGACCTTGTTCCTTTAAGCAGTGAAGCAACACTTTTAGGGACATAGGAGCCCTTAGTTTATGGATATTTATGATTGGGGTTTAAGCGCCCAAAAATTTCTATAACAGTTGCCCCCTAAAGCATGAGGTCGTTAATCTTTCTGATGTCGGGTGAAATGCTTTACTATGAGGATCTGAAGTTTTTCCGAGCTGGGAGGTGACCTGTAATAAGATACAATACAATACATTATTTTGACAACATTTTTTTATGATCTAGCTGAGGCGGGCATTCCTATGCTTAGCTTTATAAATTCATTTTCATGTACATAGGACAGACAATCGTCTGTGTGACGGACTGATGATATGGACGCATCATCCTTAGATTTGGATGATCATCTATTCGAAAATGATGTACACTTGATGTTTTTATATTCCTGAATATATCGCAGCCCAGATGGATGAAACTAGATCCAGGGTCTTCAAAACTCGTTCAATCTTCACTCAGAGTACAAGTTGATCCGTGTGAAAAATGTTCTAGAGTCGAACATGGAAAGACATTGCTTGATTACCAGCCAATGATGTAAGTTGTTAACAGCCGTGAGAGGAATCATGAATAATGACAATGACCCTCAAGGTACTACAGTACAATTCACGTGGTGTGAAAAAGGACTTGGCATCGAAAACCACGCAAAATCTCTCGGTCGAAGGCCATTGATGTAAACCTGTTGCCGAAAGTGAGAAACTTGCCACTGAGGCATGCAAGCTTCAAAGTACTGAAAGGGTTGTTCCTAAGTCAACTTCTTGGATAATGAGTTGATGTCAACAAGAAGCGACCCATCGCAGGAGGCGTTAATGAATCCCACATCAATGACATGGAACGAAGCAAATGATTTTGGAGGTGAAAACATACTGACGATACAGGGTTCAGGGTGGTGGTCATGAAGGAATGAAGCATGAATGTATTGCAGTGGGTGAGACACAGGTGAATTGTCTGAATAACTTCTCTTGAACATATCGGCGACAATGATGATGGATTGGTAGCATTAACCCACAATATGGATAGTGTGACGGACCAATGGTGATGACCAGTGAACGGAACAACCCAACGCGACATGGATGCGGAAGGAAAGTGTCATGTTCAAGAGCGACTTGCTACCAATAAAGTTTCTTCAAGTTTTCTTCCCAATTTTCCCCAGTCATTGCTGATCAGTACCTCTTTATTTTTGTCAAGCTTAAGGAGGATAACATATGCTTTTTCTATAATCCCCCCTTCGGGCGAACCTGTTGCTATATTTTAGCGAGCCTAGCGACAATGAAACTCGTTCTTGTCCATTTGGATGAATTTGTCGCTATTCGGTTTTAACAAGTTTAACGACAAAGATAACTCAGTCTCTTTCAATTTTAGAGAGTCTGAAAGAAACAGAAAGGAGACTCCAAAGATTCTTTTCATTGTATAATCCTTAAGTCCGAAAAAGCGTAAAATAATACAAAAGGGATGAATTTTCGATAGTTTTAATGAGCCGAACAAGGCAAGTGCTCGATATTTTTGTGTAATAATCCCTCAGGTCCAAAGCGATTAAAATCTAGAGGAGGGATAGCACTTCTGATGCCTTTAACGAGCCGGAGAGGCCAATCGCTCAACAATCTTTTCATATTTTACGAGTTTGGTGAAAAGAGCTTAAAGAAGACTCGTTTTCGAGGATCGAGTGATGGTTCTGGGTAGCAGCTGATTTCGGGTAAGATTTGGAATTTTCCAATCACGGAAGTGTCACAAGGATGGCTAATAGAATCACTCTTCGCAGATGTTCCTCGAAGGGGTAAACAATCATATGGGGGTGAAATGATCGGCTAAAAACAGAGTGGAGGGATGGCAAGAACACGACCAAGGCTCAAAAGCTGGCGATAAGGCATTCACAATGGTTATTTACTGGTTCATTTTTTAATGAGCTTAAATGCTAGGGGAAACATTTTCTCATGACTTATGTTTATTTTTTAACGAGATTGAACTATGCACTAAAACTTCTCGTGGAGGGTTTATTTTTTAACGAGCTTGAACTCTGCGACAACATTGCTCATCAGTCGTATGATAAGAATGTCTCATTCAAGATGCTATTTTGAAGTAGCTTACATCTCTCAAGCTTTGCCACTGAGCCTCTTGCATGCAATTTAGGAACGACCAACTACGCCCCTCTATTTAACTACTAAGATCACTGCCAAGGCTACGTAGGAAAATTTTACCTTTACTTTGCTTGTGCCCAGGTGGCCCCTGCAAAGATGAATGGTTTCAGCCACTCACCCGACCTAGGTAGTTGAAGTCAGCAGAATCATAGAGCTAACATTAGTTGGTCACTTCTCACTTGCTTACAAGAGGTTTACATGCCCCTAGGTATAGCGAAAAATTTCCAGGTTACCAAGAAAGTTCTATCCGTGTAGCAGATAAAATGCTTCCTCGGCGATGCCTATCGAAACAGAAAAAGGTGAATCACGCAGACACATTCCACTCACATAACTTTAATGAAGTTATCTTATTCTAGCCTGTTCCCATTTTCTTGTGAGGACGGGTTCACCAAATTAGTCATATATCCTTCATGGAAATCCACTCTATACCTAAGGTTTTCCTGCTAAAACAGACCAGGGTGCATGCCCCCTGGGTTTTAGTCACACCTTCCTGAATCACTCGCGCTCATCAGGTGGATGGACTGGAGACCGATGAGACATTTGTTGCGTGAAAATACCATTTAGGGATGGCATTTGACTATTTGCGATGTGTGAACTGGGGAATGACATTTGGTCCATGAGCTTGACCATTCTGCCTTCGTGCGGAAAACACATTACTCTAAAGAGTGAGGAGACGATGGCTCCCATGCAATAAATATAGTCACGTCCAAGGAATATATTATAATATAAAGGTCCTTGCACTACCATAACGTTCATGTGAATATTTTTCCTTCTTAGAGTAATGGGCACATTTGGAAGGATCCCTAAAGGTCGACTGGTTCCCTTGTCGAAGCTTGTCATATTTCTCATTTTAGGTAAAAGCGATGGCGAACCAAGCGCTTTCCAAGTAGTTGAGGAAAGGATACTCACAGAAGCCCCTTCATCAATGATGGTACCAACCATGACCATTCTGTAAGCTTGTACAATGATTATGAATGGTATACTAGCTGGTAAACGGGGTCTCCCTAGTAGATTCCAGTCGAAGGAAACGACTAGGTTTCTTGGTGGTGGGACCGAATAGACGGCCGGATATGACTCTGATGAACTTCCTTCCTGCGATAAAGGAATGGGAGGACTACCCCCAAGTTCATCAGAGTCTATGTTGATGAAAATAATTTGAACGATGTTGTTCTCTTTCTCTTCAGTGACGATATCATTCGAAGATGAACACTCTGAAGGCAAGACTGGGTCAACTGTCGTATCGAACCTTTGACTTTCATCTGGTATGGATTCAGAGGGTTCATTTTCAATGATAGACGCTTCGACCGACCACAATGATGGGCCAGACGTATTTTCAACTGGTGGAGGTCTTGGCAAGTGTTTTTTATATCTAGGAGGAAGTCGTAGTGGTGAAATTGGACGATCATCCAAAACTCTTTTGGCCTCATCAAGGAAGCGACAACAGTGGACGGCGTGATTGTCTTCACACGCTTACAAGGAAATTCGAGATTCCTTCTTTGTCCATGTGCTTCACTTTCACTGGTTGATGGTGAGGATTCAACATGATCGCTAGAGGTTGAAGCTACCAGATTGTGCAAACGACGAGACCAGTCCCTTAAGATCCGAGGGATGCAGGGACAATCTCGGTGATAGTGTTCTCCATTACAAATGACATAAGGAGATTTAGGTTTTGACTGTGGTGTGAGAATTTTTGCTAGACGATGCTTGGTTGGCCCCTCACGGTTTTGGTTCCTTCTTCTTCTTTTCCTTTTTCTGTTTCTGCTTCTTCTTCTTCTCAGTTACTTGATTTTTAGCTTTATTGGCTTTATCAAGCAAAGAGGAAGGAGGAGAGGGAGAATCAGATGAAGTAGAAAGTTGGAAGGAAACTCTAGTGTCGTCTAGTTGCTGATTAGACTGTTCAAGAATTACGGGATTCTGAATGACAGAGGTAGAGAAGAGCCAGACAGGCAAACCAATTGTCAATCTTGGAAGTGACAAAGTGGCCATATGGGGTGCACCAACATCTCTCCAAGAGGAGAAGGGACTAGGATTTCCTCCAAGGGGAAATCCTTGGTTGGTAGACTCCATTTTCTCAACCTAAAGACCAACAGGGGAATTTGTGATGTTATTCCAATTAAAATAAATTTTTAGACGCTTTGGCACAACTTGTTTTTTCAATTTTAAAGAGTCGAGAAAAAACAAAAGATGACTCTAGTCACCTTCGATTTTTATTGAGCCTGAAGTGACAAGTGCTCAAAGGACCTTTTCCTTTAAGGAGTCTGAAAAGGAGAAAAATGGACTTCTTTGGAGATCTA
>APFE031559598.1:13409-33497 GCA_000404065.3 Pinus taeda
GTCCGTACTGGCACTTGCCGTCTCAGAGTGGAGGAATCACCCAACCAACACTGAAAGCAACAGTTACCAGGTTTTACGATGCCGGAATACGTCTCTAGCCTAGACCTCTAGATGTTGTGCGTTAAGTTCCAAACATTGTTAGATTCATTGAATTTATTTTAAGTTGATCTTTCTTAACAATTTTCCTTTCAGGTTCACCACGTGATGTGTATATAATTCCTAAAATGCAGTCTAAGATGATAAACAAACATTTGATCTTCTTTCAGCAATGAAAAATCCTAGCTACTAAAGGGAAGAAAGTCAAGAATATTTTCTTCACAGAGCACATGCTAAATGCACAATCCTAAATCAAGCCAAGCAATCAAAATGAAAATGCACATGCATGTGTTTATTTTCAGCCTTATTAATGTGTGAATGATGTTAAGAAAGCCATGTGTAAAACTGAATTACTTTTAAAGCGATAGTACTCAACAAAATTCTTTTTCAAAACGAAGTGAAAGCAAGAGAGACACTTTGCGATTTTGAAATGGAAATTGCTTTTCGACACTTTAAAACTACTAATTCAAATCCTATGAAATAGTAACTGTATAATCAACTATCAAGGACAAAGGGATTACTTTATAAAACTGAAAATGACAGCTACGACACTTTCAGATATAGAGACAACAGTTCAACTATGCAAATTTTTGCAAAAGAGAACTAAAAACGATGCACAATACATAAAAACATTTATAGTTATTTGCACTACGGAGGCAGAATAATGCAAGAGAAGGGGGTTTTCAAAGAAGTACACTGACTAAAGACAACGAAACTCTTGAATAAGACTGAAAACAATGAGAAAAATCCACAGTCGGAGGGTAAATTTAACCCTCCCTGACCATCGCACCTGTTACACAGTGAACTCCGTATGCAACGCACCTACTGCACTTGGGAAGTGCGATGCATACAGACTTCCTTGAAGGCAGGGTGCGATGGTAGAAGTGTGAGTCTTTGAATAGGAATTCACTCATAGTTTGCAATCTAGTTCAGGTGTTTAGGCCGAATAAGTAAAGATCAGTGTATGTAAAACACGGGGGTGATCTAAGAGGTTACTAGAGCCACCACTTAGGGAAATTAGATTGCTTGCAGATCTATTGTTTAATTCATAAACAAAACACGAAGATAGACTGAAGCAGCATTGATCTACTGTGCATTTGTATAACAAATGGAGTTCGAAGGCTAGATGGTTTGAATTCAGGCTCCATCTGTAAGTTTATAAAAGAAACAAGGATAGATAGGCTAACAAGTAATCTAGTCGCTCCCTAGCGGAGATGCCATTTTCTTTTCTGAGAATAGTGTCCACTCGGATGCTGCTATTCCCACTAAGATGGGTGGCTATCATAGAAACAATAAATCAAAGTCTACTATTGTTTCCTTTTATGAAAATAGACGAGAGGAGACCCAAGAAGACCAACCTGAGTCTTGCATTTTATTTCTCTCCTTCTTGATAGAGCTTCGTCGCTTCTTCTTTGTCTGCCCACCTTCAAAAGAACCTGTGGAATCACAACAACATACTACTATCCAAGAAACAAGGATGTAAATTCATAAATAATATAGGATCATATGTGTATTAACCATATACATGCATATATAAACAAGTACACAAGAATATGGAAGGAAACAAGAATAGCTTTATTAAGATAAAAGTAGCAAGAGGATACAACCATGTGCTCTGAACTAGCATCATCCTCCAGCTAAGAAGCCCTTCTTCACCTCAAGCAAATCTTAGATCACCCAACACTATGAATGTACACTAGAAAACCAACAACACTTCTCTATAAGATACAAAATTCCAGCCTCCGGATCTCTATGATGAGGGATCCATATATAGATGATTACAGAGAGATGATTCATCTTTTGGGATCTTGATTAGTGTCCTCTCTCTGATAGTTCCTGCTTCCACTTGGAGAATGATGATATCTTACTCATCCCTGGTCGAAAATAGAGAGGAAAGTGTAAGAGGGGAACCTTCTGGAAGATTCCATGATCTTCCACCTCGCATTTTTGTCCCTGCCATTTGTCCATTCCCGACCATCACACCCTATAGAGGAGCAAATAAGTATGCATCACACCTTGCACACTGGGAAGGTGATATGCATCACACCCTCTACATTGAGCTTTCAGTATGGTCCAATTTTGATCATTTATGAGCAGTTTTCAGTGGAGAACTTCTGGGAGATGATGTAATCAGTTGACCTTGTTCCTTTAGGAAGTAAAGCAACACTTTTAGGGACTTAGGAGCCCTCAGTTTATGGACATTTATGATTGGGGTTGAAGTGCCCAAAAATGTCTATAATAGCTAGATCATGAAAAAATGTTGTCAAGATAATGTATTGTATTGTACCTTATTACAGGTCGCCTCCCAGCTCGAAAAAACTTCGGATACTCATGGTAAAGCATTTCACCCGACATCAAAAGATTAACGACCTCATGCTTTAGGGGGCAACTGTTATAGAAATTTTTGGGCACTACAACCCCAATCATAAATGCCCATAAACTGAGGACTCCTAAGTCCCTAAAAGTGTTGTTCACTGCCTAAAGGAACAAGGTCAGCTGATTACATCATCTCTCATAAGTTCTCCACTAAAAACTGCTGAGAAATGGTTAAAACTAGACCATACTGAATACTTAGTGCAGAGGGTGCGATGCATATCACCTTCCCAGTGTAAAGGGTGCGATGCATACTGAATGGCCCCTCTGTAGGGTGCGATGGTTGGGAATGGACAAATGGCAGGGACAAATTGCGAGGTGGAAGATATGGAATCTTCCAGAAGCTTCCCCTCTGACACTTGCCTCTCTGTTTTCGACTAGGGATGATTAAGAGATCATCATTATCCAAGTGGAATCAGGAACTATCAGAGAGAGGACACTAATCAAGACCCCAAGAGATGACTCACCTCCCTACAATCATCTATATATGGATCCCTCATCACAGAGATCCAGAGGCTAGAATATTGTATCTTGTTGAGAAGTGATGTTGGTTTTCTGGTGTAACTTCATAGTGTTGAGTGATCTAAGCTTTACTTGAGGTGAAGAAGGGCTTTCTTGTTGGAGGATGATGCTGGGTCAGAACATATGGTTGTAATCCTCTTGCTACTCTTGATCTTAATAAAGCTATTCAAGTTTTCCTCAATATTCTTATATGTTTGCTTATATAGGCATTTGTATGGTTAACACATATCTGGTCCTGTGTTATTTATGAATATAGATCTTTGTTCTTCAATAGTAGTATGTTGCTGTGATTCCGCAGGTGCTCTTTGAAGCTGGGTAAATGAAGAAGAAGTGTTAAAGCTCTATCAAGAAGGAGAGGAATCAAACAAGGAAATCAAGCGCAAGACTAAGGTTGGTCTCCATTGTTCCACTATTATCTATTTTCATAAAGGAAAACGAAAGTAGACTTTACTTGTTTGTTTCTAAGATAGCTACCAGTCTTAGTGGGAATAGCAGTATTCGAGTGGACACTATTCACGATAAAAAAAATTTCCTCCTTGCACCCATCGCACCCCAGTAAGTGTACTTGGAGCGATGCATACTAACTAGTCAGTGAGAAGGCTAGTATGCATCACACCTTTTGATTAACGAAGGGTGCGATGGAGCCAGGGCGAGTTGTTCAAACCCTAGAGGCTCAACAGAGCAAATAAACAGGATCAAAATTCAAAAGGAAAAGAATGCAATTGAAGAGCACAAGTTTAGCTCCTACCTGGTCTAGACGGCGTCAGGAATCATCCACAGAATGGAATCAGCTAGTGAAAATCGGGCGGGGGAAGCAGCTCTAGAGCTCCAACAAACCAAGTTCAAATGAAATGGTAAAATGAGAGGTAAAAGTCACTTTTAATTTACCATTCATGTAATTTGAGTAAAATATTAGTGTTCTTAACTCATTTATCAAGCATATTTTTTCATTTCTAATCGGTTTGATGAAGCAAATGAACAGGTAGTACAATCTTTGAAAGAACAAAATGCTAATGGCAAATCAAGGAATCAATGACCATTATCACGAGTAGTTTTAGCGCATAGTTCAAGCTCATTAAAAAATAAACATAAGCTATGAGCAAATGTTTGCCCCAGATTTTAAGCTCATAAAAAAATGAACCGGTAAATAACCATTGTGAATGCCTTATCACCAGCTTTTGAGCCTTGGTCATGTTCTCATCATCACCTCCACTCTTTTTTTAGCCGATCATTCACCTCCATATGATTTTTTACCCTTTCGAGGAACATTTGCAAAGAGTGATTCTATTAACCATCCTTGTGACACTGTCGTGATTGGAAAATTCCAAACCTTACCTGGAATCAGCTGCTACCTGAAATCATCACCCGTTCCTCGAAAACGAGTCTCATTTAAGCTCTTTTCAATTGACTCGTAAAATATGAAAAGGTTGATGATTGATTAGCCTCTCCGGCTTGTTAAAGTCATCAGAAGTGCTATCCCTCCTCTAGATTTTAATATTTTTGGACCTGAGGGATTATTACAAAAAAATATTGAACGCTTGTCTTGTTTGGCTTGTTAAAACTATCGAAAATTCATCCCTTTCGTATTATTTTATTCTTTTTTAGACTTAAGGGATTATATGAAGAAAAAGAATCTTTGGAGTCTCCTTTCCGTCCCTTTCAGACTCTCTAAAATTGAGAAGGATTGAGTTATCTTTGTCGTTAAACTCGTTAAAACCGAATAGTGTCAAACTCGTCCAAATGGACGAGAACGAGTTTCACTGTTGCTAGGCTCACTAAAATATAGCGACAGGTTCGCCTGAAGGGCGGATTATAGAACAAGCATATGTTATCCTCCTCAAGCTTGACAAAAATAAAGAGGTACTGGTCAGCAATGACTGGGGAAAATTAGGAAGAAAAATTGAATAAACTTTATTGGTAGCAAGTCGCTCTTGAATATGACACTTTCCTTCCACATCCAAGCCGGGTTGGGTTGTTCCGTTCACTGGTCATCACCATTGGTCCGTCACACCATTCATCTTTGGGGTTAATGCTACCAATCCATCATAAGTTTCGCCGATATGTTGAAGAGAAGTCATTCGGACAATTCGCCTGTGTCTCACCCACTGCAATACATTCATGCTCCATTCTTTCATGACCTCCACCCTGAACCCTGTATTGTCAGATTGTTTTCACCTCCAAAATCATTTGCTTCATTCTATGTCGTAGATGTGTGATTCATTAAGGCCCTCCTACGACGGGTCACTTCTTATCAACATCAGCTCATTATACAAGAAGTTGACTTAACAACCCCTTTTAGTACTTTGAAACTTGCATGCCTCAATGGCAAGTTTCTCACTTTCGGTGACAAGTTTACATCAATGGCCTTCTACCGAGAGATTTTGCATGGTGTTCAATGCCAAGTCCTTTTTCACCACGTGAATTGTACTATAGTACCTTGAGGGTCATTGTCATTATTGGTGGTTCCTCTCATGCATGTTAACAACTTACATTGTTGGCTGGTAATCAAACGATGTCTTTCCATGTTCAACTCCATAACATTTTTTCACATGGATCGACTTGTACTCCGAGTGAAGATTGAACGAGTGAGGATGATGAGTCCGAATAATCAGTCTGCCACACAGATGATTGTCTTTCCTATGTACATGAAAATGAATTTATAAAGATGAGCATGGGAATGCCTGCCTTAGCTAGATCATGAAAAAATGTTGTTAAGATAATGTATTGTATTGTATCTTATTACAGGTCGCCTCCCAGCTCAAAAAAACTTCGGAGATTAACTACCTCATGCTTTAGGGGGCAAATGTTATAGACATTTTTGGGCACTACAACCCCAATCATAAATGTCCATAAACTGAGGGCTCCTAAGTCCCTAAAAGTGTTTCTTCACTGCCTAAAGGAACAAGGTCAACTTATTACATCATTTCCAAAAAGTTCTCCACTAAAAGCTGCTAAGAAATGGTCAAAATTGGACCATACTGAATACCCAGTGTAGAGGGTGCGATGCATATCACCTTCCCAGTATAAAGGGTGTGATGCATACTGAATGGCCCCTCTAGAGGGTGTGATGATCGGGAATGGACAAATGGCAGGGACAAATTGTGAGGTGGAAGATCATGAAATATTCTAGAAGCTTCCCCTCTGACACTTGCCTCTCTGTGTTCGACCAAGGATGAATAAGAGATCATTATTCTCTAAGTGGAATCAAGAACTATCAGAGAGAGGACACTAATCAAGACCCTAAGAGATGACTCACCTCCCTACAATCATCTATATATGGATCCCTCATCACAGAGATCCAAAGGCTGGAATATTGTATCTTGGAGAGAAGTGTTGTTGGTTTTCTGGTGTAACTTCATAGTGTTGGGTGATCTAAGCTTTACTTGAGGTGAAGAAGGGCTTTCTTGCTGGAGGATGACACTGGGTTAGAACATATGGTTGTAATCCTCTTGCTACTCTTGATCTTAATAAATATATTCAAGTTTTCCTCCATATTCTTGTATGTTTGCTTATATATGCATTTGTATGGTTAACACATATCTGGTCCTGTGTTATTTATGAATATAGATATTTTTTCTTTGATAGTAGTATGTTGCTATGATTCCACAGGTGCTCTTTGAAGCTAGGTAGACGAAGAAGAAGTGGCAAAGCTCTATCAAGAAGGAGAGGAATCAAACAAGGAAATCAAGTGCAAGACTAAGGTTGGTCTCCTTTGTTCCACTCTTATCTATTTTCGTAAAGGAAAACGAAAGTAGACTTTACTTGTTTGTTTCTAAGATAGCTACTAGTCTTAGTGGGAATAGCAGCATCCAAGTGGACACTATTCCCAGTAACATGGATGGAAGGATTATAGAAGGATGATGAGGCTGTGGTTTGGTCGACCTAGCATTCAATTGACTGATAAATATGATGGGAGGGATGATCCATGTGATCACCTAGAGAAGTGGACTAAATCTTATCGAAGGAAGTTGCAGCCATAGTGGGTACACTTATATTTCCATACTTTAGATACAATTCCCATGAACTGGTATCTAGAGATAGAGCTCCACCATGGCACCACATAGTGGGATATATTAAGAGAACGGTTCTTACTGACCTTAATTTTGAAGATGGCTTCGAGAGCATTGATGAAGCTCTGTAGGAGATTAAGGTAGTTATCATCAGAATTCCACAAGAACCTCTAGAATGGGCCTAGCCAGATTGGGGCACCCAACTGTGCCATGCATTGGAATGTTATAAAGTGGCTGCTGAGGAGGAGGATGAAGATCCAAGAACTGTCAGTATTCCAGAGGCATAAGGGCATCGCGATGTTGAGGGTCCGCAAATAGATAGCCCAAGCATGACTGTGTTGTTGAAAACCAAGTAAGTAAACATTGGGACTAAAGCAGAACCAAAGTTTACAAAGATTGGAGATTACTGGGATGATGCTACTATGGATAAGGTTGTTGAGTTACTTCACGAATATCATGATCTATTGCATACTAAGTTTTCGAACTTTAAGGGAGTAACATGGGACTTGGGCATTATGAAAATCACTCTGAAGCTGGACGCAAAGGCTATTAAGCAGAGGATATATCGCCTGAATCCTAAGTATAATGAAAAGGTTTGCTTGGAATTGTGTAGGATGCTAGAAGTAGGCATCATAGAACCAATGGAAGAATTAGATTGGGTGAGCCCAATGGTGGTTCAGGAGAAAACAAAGAAGGGAGAAACAAAGATTTGCATATATTTATAGAAGCTTAATGATGCATGTGTCCATGATCCATTCCAAACACCATTCACTGATGAAGTATTAGACAATGTTGGAGGGTAGGAGGCCTATTCATTCACTGATGGGTTTTTGGGGTACCAACAGATTAAGATCGCACCTGAGGATAGGAGAATAAAACCTTCGCGATAGAATGGGGTTGTTTTCAATACACTATGATGTCATTTTGACTTAAGAATGTGCTTGTGATATTCTCTCGCGTAGTAATTGTAGCTTTCAAGGAGTTTATTCATAAGTGGAAGTGTAATTTGATGATTGTACACCATCAAAAGAGTACACCGTACCCACAGGCTGATGGAACTATTGAAGCATTCAACAAGATTTTGGAAAACACACTGAGGAAGATCTACAACGTGCAACAAAATGATTGTGAGGGAATGTACCTCTAGTACTATGGGCATATAGGACTACTTGCCAGAAGATGATAGGAAAAAGGTTGTTCATATTGGTCTATGGTGTAGAAGCTGTGATGCCAATGGAATATATTTTTCTAGTATGCACATAACAACTCTCACAAGTATGGTAGATCATGAGGCCCTGGAGGAATGGCTCACGTAGCTGATGGAGCTTGAAGAGCACTGGTTCTTGGTTGGATTCCATCAAGAAGAATAGAAGGAATGTGGAAAAGCATGGCACGATTGACACATCAAGCTTCGCATGTTCAAGGTAAAGGATCTGGTCATGTTATATGATCGTAATTTTACTAAATTTCTGGGAAAATTTCAAATGCATTGGCTGGGGCCATATATTATCAAAGAAATTATAGATGGAGGCACAATTCAACTCTTGAAGCTGAATGGAGAACCTTTTCCGGGAAGAGTGAATGGAAGATGATTGAATATATATACAAGGGATCCTGTGCAATGACTATATGGTGGCAGGACAGTCTTAGTGCTCCAGGTAGTTGCAAGGGAGCGCGGGACTATAAACTACATTGCCAGGGTCGGAGGACTATGCAACAGGTGGGATGTGTGAAAAGGGATGAAGATACAATCAATGAATTTATGCGAGGGAAGCTGTACTATAGAGGGAGACACCGTGTAGCAAAACAAAAAAGTGACCATTGGAGTCACTGTTCATGATTTGATAGACAAAAGATGGTTAAGAGGAGCGGGCTAGTAGAATTTAAGGCAAAAATCTTTGAAGATTTGTTGCCAAAATGACATTAATGGTCAAAATTTGGGGGGAATAGTTGGATTTGAATTAAAAAACCCCTATAAAGTACACATTCTGGTCCAACAGAGAACACTCTGCACACTTAGAGTTTTTGCTGAAATTTGTTGTCTGTCACTTATGAGACAAGCGTTTTGGGAGGAATTCTTCCCCCACACAGACGTTTCCCTGGAAGCCCATGAGCTATTTATGGAGATGATGATTGCCACTAACCCCACTAAGGTTTTGGGTTCAGAAGCGGCCATATCTGACGCCCCAGGACCTGAAGTGTCCAGTGTTGAAGCTACGCCCACAGTGCCCACGACACCGAGGTCACCAAGGCCAAAACAATCCATGGTGAAAGAAAATAAACCTATAGCAAAGGAGAAGCAGAAGCAACTGATGGAGATACGCACTACCCCTAGGAAGCATACTGTGACACCAACCTAGAAGAAAGATAAACATCCAGCAAAAGATAAGTAGAAAGTTGTAGACCTGGAGGTGGAAGAAGGCCAAGGAATGGAGGATATCGATGCTAAAGGCATAGAGCCCATCACAAAGATCCCTGGGTATGTCCCTCAGAGAAAGGGGAAGGTAAAGATCTCCAAAGAACCAGACTCAGAGAAATTCACAATCTCCACACCCCTGCTACCTGAGCAGGTTCCTTTTGAAGGTCCAGGACTTACGCTAGTCCCATTATTATAGATGGAGGAATGGGACCTAGCAGATCACGCTAAGCTCCCACACTTAGTGATAGATAACTTCATGAAATGAGTGTATTATGAAGACATGGGTGTGACAATATTGGAAACAGAGGAATGGGTCTGTGGTGTTGAGAAATCTAGTTTGGTCAACTTGCTTCAGGTGCCACATTATCATTGCACCCCCATTAACACCATTTGCATATGCCAGCTGCTCACTCTGGTGCATGATGGGTGTTTATGGCTAGGAGGGCCTATACCCATCACATACATGCTTATTCACAGGATTACACATGTTGGTGCACTAAGATGTGTTTTTAAAGGCTACCTCATTTCCTACATTAATTGTCAACCCAAGGTAAGTCTTTTTCTCTCAAGAGTGTCAACACAATCTATGTAGTGAATTCAGAGGTTAGCTAATGGTAAATCATTGCAATCACTAATAACTATCTCTTCAACTCAATTAACACAACTCTTAAAGAAATAACTAGGGAAGAAATGACTCTAAGAGAAATCTTAACACACTCTACACTTGTTTCTAACTTATTCAAAAATCAAATGAATCTAAATGCGAATGTAAAGAATCATGCTTTCCAACCTTCGAATAAAATTAAAACTAACTCACTTGATCAAGAAAGAGAACTCTAACAACTGAACAACAATTTTAATCTATAGAAAATCAGAATTGAACAAAAAACCCTAATTGAATGGCAATCTAGATTGAATGACAATTCCTAATTGAATGAAAATTGAGAATTGAACAGCAAGCAAGAAAATACGCTAAATGATTTCTAAACAAAAATTGTTCTTTGTAAGTGGATTATGGAAATCAATTAATACTATCTCTAAGATCTATGATAACGTAACTCAGAATGAACAACAATCTACTACTTAAACTAATATAACCAATCCAATCAAATCATTACTCAGATACATGACATGACTAAGTATGAATTGAAATGAACAACAATATGAATTGGAGTAGTCAATCATCACAATAAGAAAAATGATATTAACTAAACATTAACAATCAATAAATATTCAAATGGAAAGATTATAACACAAGAAAGCTATTGGCTTGATGTGGCCTGACCCAGGTTCAGAGTTATTTAGCCAAACAAATCCCTATACTACTGGCCCTTTCGGTAACAATCCACAGAGCATCGATTGAGGTTTCACCTAAAGTAGTATGGGGGGGATGCTGGAACCAAGTTTTCGCACCCTTGAGATGTCTGAGGGGTCGATTTAATCTGCCTGTGAATATCTTCGTGCACATTCCTGACCTACGAGGCCTTTGTGCCCTATTATGCATGAATTCATGCAGCCCTAACTAGGGGTTGAGGAGCTTTCACACTGCTAAAGTAGCGATTTGTGCTATTTCCCCAAGTTACATCGCAGATCTTACTTATCTTCTTATAACAGTTAGTTATCTTCATGTAAACAAATACTTTATCTTATGTTCACTTATTCAACACATTCAATAAGTTCGTGCAACAAATAAATAGTAAACTTTCAATTCATACCCAATATACTTCAATGCATAAAATAGGAAAAAATATACAAAAATAATGTAAAACTTCTCTTTATTAATGCTTCAATTGGTTACAGACTTAATCTGCCCTGCGTACTCAGCTGCAGGGGTTTTCGCACTCAACTACGAACTACTAGGCCTCTACGCACTCAGCGACAGAGCCTTCTCCTAATCTATGACCCTGTTATCACTTAAGAATTCTAATTCCCAAACTGCTCACATTAGTTTGATGGTAAAGATTCGGTGCTAGTCTAAGTTTGAGTTTTTGTTTGCCTTAGAGTCTGAGTCTTAGGAATCTACTATGCATTCTCATTCACCACTGGTCTCATAATTCACACAATTTCCATGTGTCAGCATTGTTCAAAGGTTATTATGTGCTACAAAGCTCTTTAGGTGATTTCGTAGCACATAATTCACTTTTAGGTGTTTTCGCAGCGCAACATGTTTTAGGTGATTTCGTAGCGCATAATCCAGATTTTGCACTGACTGCACTACAAAATCGGAGATTTGTGCAATCCGCAGCAAATCTTTCCTAACTATCAAATTTTTCAAGTTCAGTTATGGTTGCATCATCCACTGTCAGCTTATAGACTCCACATATCATGTCCAACCGCTTATCTCCATCATTACGTGGCTAGGTACTCTGGTACACTCAGATTGCAAGATCCAAGAAAAGTCAGGTATTCACAGTCTTAATCATGATTGTATTCATTGCATAAGGGACAAATCTACAAACATTCAATTTGAATGCATTACATATCAAGCGAGGCAACTATCAAGTGAGGCAGCTATCAAGTGAGGCAGAGATCAAAGATTGAAACAGTGTTGGTCATCAAACATATCATTTTGCTGGAGATTCATCGAGGGGTATGTAGAGAGAAAGAATCACAGGTCAGGCAGGTGTTTGAGGACTGAACATGAAGGTTTAGACGTAACCTTAAGGAACAAAGAAGTTTAGCATGCATTCAAGCGAGCTGGGTGTTGGAATTTTTGCAAGAAACTCCAGGGAGGTCATGCACAAGTCACCAAGGAATTTTCCTTGAATTTCACAGGATTGAATTCAAAGGTTGGTATGCTTGAACTGCAGGTCTCACCAGACATAATATCCATAGTTACGGAGATTCCAAGAGGGCAAGAAACTTGGTTTAAGAATTTCAAATTTGATATGAACCCATGTAAAGAATTTCTGAAGCACGAGTTCTTTAACTCCAATTTAAACAAGTCTGTTCCTAGGAGTTATGTCAAGGATTGGTATGCCAATTTGCTTACCTGCATACAGAAGTACCTTACCTATGAAGGGAGATATAATAAGGTGTATTCATATCATTTTAAAATTCTGTTGCATTTCACAAGGAAGACATCTATTGATTTACCTTTCTTATTATTCCGTAGCCTAAGCAAAATGTGTGATAAGGTGCAGTTAAGGAAAGAGGCTTGTAAGAATTCATTGTTCCACAATGGATTGGTTAAGTTGATTGTTCTGAATGAACTCCAGAAGGTAGGTAGAGACTGACCCACGTTCATCTTCATGTCTGGTTTCAAGAATGAGACTGGTCTTAGTCCTCAAAATACAAAGTACTTGCCAACAAAAAGTGATCATCAAGCAGAAACAAGATCCAGGAGGTTTATAAAGGTGAAGGCTAGGAAACAGGTAAGGGAACTCACCAAGCCACTGATAATCCAAGATACACCCCAACAATCCCATAAAGAAAAAATTCAAATCAGAGAGATTGCACCTGAATCACCCACAGGTGAAGTAGTCCAGAGAAGAATGGCAAGAAGCCAATTAGCTAGGGAGAAGGGAAAAACAGTGGTGACTGAAGACACCCCGGTTTCAAAGGGAAGTCTTAACGACATATTGCTAGAAACTGATATCGAAGAGTCTCCCCTGGTTCAAGCAGATGTGATAAAGTTAGGAAAAGACAAGGATAAGAGAAATAAAGCCTCAAAAAAGCTCAATTTTAATGATCCGGTTGATAAATTTGTCTTTAGGCCAAGAAGACCCATAACGAGGAATTTCAAAGACATATAGGAGATACTTCTAGGAGCAGATGAAACAGAGGAGATAACACAGTCTAATGAAGGAAAAGGTAAAGGTAAAGCAGTTACCCTTCAAGAAGAAGATAGTGTTGAAGAGTTGAAAAGAAAGTTGGAATTGGCAAACTTTGAAATTGCTAGACTGAAGAAAGCCTCCAAAAAACATGCAATTAAAGAAGCTTATTTTAACCAAATGCAAGCTCGGTGGGAGGACAAAACATTTCAAATACCAGAAGTGGTCGACTTTAATGTTCAATTCCGTAGCTGGACTGTCCCTGCAATAAAGGAGGCACAATTCATCAGAAAGGTCAATACAAAGCTGAGCGCTGGGACCAGAGTCATGAAGAAGCAAATTGAGGACTTAAAAATGTAGTTAGCTCAGCAGAAAAAATCTCCTTAAGGAATTCACACAGCAAAAATGGTTATGTTCCAAATTTTGATGGTTTTTCCTTGTTATAATTTTACTTGAGGAATCATACAGTTTCACTCAGTTTTGAAAAGCTTTGGAGTAGTTGAAAAGGATGTTTGAATATACAGAAGCTCAAGATAGCAAATTTTTGATATTAGGCCGTGTTTTGGTGATTACTCAGCAGTTTCGTAGCGTGCCTAATGCCTAACGCACAACAGTTTCGTAGTGCACTACGAAAACTATTGTAGCTACATAATTCAAAACTCAGTCAAATTTTTTTGAAAGACCGAGGGATTTTTTTTGAAAAAGAAATCTCTTCCAAGGATCATGTAACAAGTGTCAACATTCAACAAGGGAAGAAACAGGGAGAACATATATTCAAACTCTAAAATTTTTGTTATCAAGTGATCAGAAATACCATAGTTCATGATATGTCAGACAGTTTGGAATGGTTCTTGTTCTCACACATGGAAAAAGGTTGACAACACATCAAGCAGGTGGCATTCTAATATATTTTGGTATAATCAAAGAAGAAGGACATGGTTCATTAGTTCAAATATCTTTGAGGAAAACCAAAGGCAGATAAACAGGGGCAGTTTCCTACTTTTCAGGAGCAATGAAGAAGATGTGACATTAAAGACCAGTAGGCAGCTATAGATACCTACCACAGCTAAACTAAAATAGACCACTTGTCAAAGAACGAGAGTTGGTTATAACTAATGCTATGATTAACATGATATGGAGTCAGACTCCTATTTGCCTTAGATCTCTAATAAGTCTAGTTAGCAGTTTGTTACATTTAATAGGTAGTTAAAGTGTGAATAGATGTCATAAGAAGTAGAATTCGAATTCCCCTCATGTTGGAGGAGGAATCTGAGCCTTGTAAAAGAATTTTATAAATAGGAGAAAGAGCAATGTACACAGGGTTGGAAATTTATTGAAAAAGCTCTAATATTTGGCTTTATGTAAAAACTCTGTTTTAGTAATACAAGATTGGCTTTGCTTCTCAGGACTCAGGAGGGATTTGATGTTCATAATGTGTTGTGTTGTTCTTTTCCCAATATTTGCAGTGGTATGAATGTGTAATCCCTTAGAATTCACTCATAGTGCTCTAACTTCCTGTATACATTCATAGACTGTGTGGTCCTATATGTTATTGGTATGTTTTGAATGTTTTGAATGCTGAAAGCCCTGACTTCTATGTAAGGTTGATACCATTGTCATACTTAACTGATGTTGACTCCATAAGCCCAATGGATAGTTTCTAATTGTGTTTCCACCATTCATATTTTTACATTCGTTCCACAAGAGTTAGCCATCTTAATCATAATAAAAAACATTAATCCTTTGAGAGAGCCCTCTCTGCTTGAGGAGGCTAAGCCTCAGCCTAAAGTAGGTTTGAAATAGTTACTTGAGGTCTTCCTGATCTGTGGCTTTCTAGGACCATATTTTGAGATAACGGACCCAAAGACTTGACTTTCCACTTAGACTCAATGCTTCATCATTAGATCTTATGTCTTTGATTCCTTAAAACCTTCTTTATACTTACAACCTCTCTCTATTTATACAATCCCATGGTTCGCGGACCATGGGTATAACTCTCAAGTTGACACTACATTACAAAAGTAAAGTCAACCAACCCTATGACTTAATTACAACTTCGTGCTCCACATCCACAAATCACGGAGTCTTTACATCGGACTTAGTAAAAAATTGGCCTTTAAGCCCCAAAACTTGCATTGGGGGGATCCCGCGCCCAACAAAAGCAGTAGAACTTCTCTTGACCGGGCCCAAAGTCACTAGAAGTCTCTGCTAAGGAATACTCAGAATATAAGTGAAGATCAAACACAATCTTTCTTCATTAACATAAGTAACCAGATTACAATGTGACTAACATAATAGTATTATATGTCTCAAAAAGAATAATTATAGATTACATAAGTTTGCCTTTTTTCATTTTCCTTTAGGCCTGATATATAATAGTAAAATAGTAAACTAGATAAAAGCAAATCTCAGGATCAGGGGATCTTGAGGATTTTGCAATACATAAAATGATTCTGTCATGAAATAGTATTAGTCTACATGGTCTCTCGCTGCCTTGCCTACCTCAGACACTGCCTTTCCCTCTTACGGCCTAGTGTTGCTCTGTTAAGTGAACAACTATTGGCCAATTTCCGTCTTCTACACACAAGGATAGTACAAAGTCAATTACCTGTGCTAGATTTATCTAATTTGTTACCAAGTGATTTCATCCAACTTTAACTGTTATTTCCTTTATTTCAATCCATAAATAGAGATAATAATGCAAGGATAAATATGAAATAAAGCAATTACTAATGAGAAAATATACCTTTTTCTTGACCCAACATACTCCCTAGCTTACCTTGTTGCATGTCCTCATGCAATTAAATAGTTGATGTGTAGCTGAGTCAGGGAGTAGGCAGGATATACCTCCTCCTTGTAATGTCTGAAGCCATTTTTCTTCTTTAATATAGCAAAAGTCCTGATAACATCTTGATCCTTCAAGGTGTAATCAGAACGATACTTATCTGGGGGATACCATATGATTGGAGTCCTATAATGACATACCATCCATTCAGGTCCCATAGTCAAAATCATGATACAGTATTTATAGAAACGAGAGGAGGCAGCTTTAAAGTTCTGATATCCAAATGGTGCTCAATTTCTAGCAGTAATGTTGGAGGCTTCCCACCTTTGTCTAGTTGCAGATAAGGATTCTTCCTTAATCTCTTGGAATTACTCCTTTCCAACTTGTATAACATCTGTATCAAATGGATCCAGTTGGCCTATAACACCATCTCACTTCATGAATTTCTTGTGTTTACTCAAGAGGTATAGGTTTTGGTTGGTTCTCCTCTCACCCATAGGTTAATTCCTTCTTCACGCCTCCTACAAGTATTGTGGGCTTTGGCCCACTTGAGTTGAGTAGTAGCAAAAGAGAGAAATTCTTGGAGTTGTACATCCCCTATAAAGGGGCGAGGGTTGCTATCCATGTCATCTTCCAAAAAGAAATTGTGCATATAATGTTCATAGAGGAGGTGCTGTAACTGCTCATCCTGTTCTCTAAAGCATTTGGCAAAGTCCAGGGTGGTTTTGATTTCCATAGGCTTGCCAGCCTTAGCAGCTTTGATTTTGAGTAGGAGGAACCTTTCAAGGCGGAATAAGGCATAATTTGCAGTAGGGGCTCTACATAACAAGGTGTTTGAATAAAGAGAGAATATAGTTTCCAACTTCTCTTTAGCCTTCTATAATTTCTCTCGTGCTTTCTCAACCTTTTTCTGTTTAGCCTTGTATTGAGAAAAGGTCTCATCCTCAGTTATGGTGAGTGCCTCAAAATGTTTCTTTAATTCTTGATGTATCCTAAGGGGCACTACCTCCTCCTTGTACTGGGCTAATTCCTGCTGAACCTTCGGTAGTTCATTCTGTAGTCTTCTAATAAATGGCCCCCTGATTAGGGGAATATAAGCAGGTGTCTCTTTTGTTTGGGTTTCTCCTTCCTAGGTCTCAATGGGATCGGTATGAACAACAACTTCAACTACCTGTTGAATCATGCAATGAACAATTGGAATGTCCTGTTTAGCATCTGTTTGAACAATAGTATCCATGGTAGGGTGGTCTGTTTGGGTCTCCCGTGAGAAAACATAGGGGTCCTCGGTGTGCATTTCAATGTCTTCTACAAGGCATGGCTCTATATGAGTTTCTTTTGGACAGGCCAAAAGATCCTTAGTTTGGGTCTCAGTATCCTTTCCAGAACAATGTTCTATTTGTGTGCTTGTGGTCTCTTTTTCTACTTTCAAATTCTTGTCTCTAATGGCCTCCTTTAACCACTCCCTTAGCTTCCCAATTATTCGCTTCTGTTTCCTATACTTCTTAAGAACGTTTTTGTGCTTGTCCTTATCTGACTTCTTTATCTTGGTACTTCCAACCGGTGATGGGTTAGCTGCATTGTCCTCTGGTTCCTGTATAGGTGGTAATGCATTAGCATTAGGTAGGATTCCATCTGGAACTATATCTCCTGATGGAGCTTAACCTTCTAGCTCCTCTTTATCATGGATTTCTCTTTTAGGAGATCCCAATAGAATGGTGTCTCCTAAACAATTTTCATTCTCTAGGTTTTCTTTTCGATAGGACTCGTCTTCAGGGGACTTAGAAAAAATAGTATTACTTGGTTGATTTTCATCTCCCATGGTTTCATATACAAGGTTTTCTTCAGCTAGGGGGTCCACTGGACCAGTGTTTGCTGTCTGATTTCCTCATCTAGTGACTTCTTCTTCATGTACCTCTGCTTCAAGGTATTTTTCCACAGAAGGAATTGGTTCACTCTATTCTTCCACGAAATCAGTGAGTGGTAGGGTTTTCTCATGACCAGGGCTATCAGCAGGGAGAAACTATTTGGGGGGTGTGATTATGTTCTTCAACATTCCCGGATTGCTCTTTACCTTCTCCAAATATTCCCATGTTTTCCAATACCCTGGCCAGTTCCTCCTCATAGTCTTGCAAAGGGGAATTTTGTGGACTTAAAGGTTATGTGCAGGGTGGTCTAGCCTCATCTGCTTGAATTGGGATACGTTGCTTGTAGGAATTTACAGGGTAAGTTCCTCAGACAGAACACCAAAAGGACACCGCTCACAAATAGATCACAGATCAATACACCAGTATTTTGACGTGGTTAAAACCCTCAGAGAGGGAAACAGTCCATGACCTGCACCAACGTGGCTACTACAGGAAATTTATTAATAAAAGAATGAAAATTTACATAAGCTTCTCTCATGCACGGTGAACCTACAAATGACCCTCCATGCGCTCTAAATAGAATTCATGGACCAATCGGGTGTCAAGCCACGGATCAAGTGTCGGTAATACCGAGGAGAGAATGAACCGTTGGATCACTACATATCGTGACCGTCGGATTGTAAGTTACAAAATGTACAATGGTAAAGAAACACACTTTACCTAACTCTTACCTAACTCTATACTAGACCAAGTTGAACTTAACTATTCCTATGGTCGGAATATCCTAACATCCCCCCTTAAGAACAACTTGGGATAGGATTGAAGGATTTACAAATATGACACAATAGGAGAAGGAAGGAGGCACTAGAGCCTATCCCCCTTGGTGACAACTTCCTGAACTCCAAGCATATATCGAAGTTTAGTGAACTTCGCCTCTGTGAGAGCCTTTGTGAATATTTCTGCAACTTGATCATCTGTTGAACAATATTGCACTTCAAGGACATGGTCATGAATGAGCTTTTTGATGAAGTGCATGTGTAGTTCAATGTGTTTGCTACGCTGATGCTGAACTGGATCTTTGCAAAGATGAATGGCACTTTGATTATCACACCAAAGTGTAATCGGATGCTACTGCTGAAAACCAAACTCTGATAGGATCTGACAAAGCCACAAGGCTTCCTTATTAGCCTCTATGGCACCACGATACTCTGCTTCTGCTAAAGAAAGAGAAATGGAAACTTGTTTCTTGCAAGCCCATGTAATAGGTCCTGAACCAAGAGTGAACACATAACCAGCAGTAGATTTCCGATCATCAGGGTCACCAGCCCAATCGGAATCAGTGAAACCAACCAATAGAGGAGATGCTTCAAAACTATAATGAATGCCAAATTGAACTATACCGCGAACATAATGAAGTATTCGTTTAGCTGCTTTCCAATGAATTTCACGTGGGGTTTGCATAAACCGAGCAACAAGGCCAACAACAAAGGAAAGATCAGGACAAGTATGGGTTACATACAAAAGTTTTCCTACAAGTTGACGGTATAAGGTAGTATCAACTTCAGGGGAAGTACAAGTGACTGAAAGTTTGACTCCAGACTAAAAGGGAGAAGGAGCTGGCTTACAATCTTCCATGTGAAAAAAGCATAGAAGATAACAGGCATACTTGGATTGGGAGAGGAAAATACCTTCCTTGGATTGCAAGACTTGAAGACCGAGAAAATAATGTAAATGTCCTAAGTCTGTCATTTCAAACTTCTTTTTAAGGCTAGACTTCACATGGTTAATAAGGTTGGCATCACTACCAGTGAGGATAAGATCATCAACATAAAGAACAAGAATGATAAGAGACTTGCCCTCTTTCTTGGTGTAGACAGTATTTTTTTGAATCATTTACCGAAGAACCCACAGTATGAACATTTTTATGCCAACGTTTCAAATCCCAACTGGGATCCATCATCAGGACTTATGAATGATGATAGAAGAAGAGATGTTTAGAAGGAAATAAATAATAATGTGAAAACATTTTTTGATTAGCAGAATGTCGGCTTGAATGTTTACTTTTAATTAATTTAATTAATTATTCATTCAGTGATTTATTTATTTGTTGAGTTTTTTTATAATATTAATTTTTAACAGGTGAGTGATAATAATGATATTTATATATAAATTAGTATTTTTAAGGATTAGAAAATTTAAAATTGTATTGAAAGTTTTTGATTTAAAATTTTTTGATAATAATAAA
>APFE031559598.1:34929-60179 GCA_000404065.3 Pinus taeda
AATAAGTCTATAACCTTTTACATCTTCAGAATATCCAACAAAAGTACATTTCTCACTCTTAGGTTCTAAAGCTTTATGCTTTTCATCTGGAATTTGGGCCCATGCTTCACTTCCAAAAATACGAAAGTGACTTACATCTGGTTTAATGGAACTCCAAGCTTCTTCTGGAGTGATATTCTTTAGAACCTTAGTAGGAGTGCGATTTATTATATAATTTGCACAATTAATTGCTTCCTGCCCAATAATTAAGACTAAGTCCTTTAGATTGAAGCATACAATTAGCCATTTCCTTTAAGGTGCGATTCTTCCTTTCAGCTACACCATTTTGTTGTGGAGTATATGGAATAGTATGTTGCATTTGGATTCCATGTTCATTGCAAAAGTTGATGAAGTCGTTTTTAACATATTCTTCGCCATTATCTGATCTTAGCTTAATAATTTGATGTCCAGATTGTTTTTCAACAAAGGCCTTAAAGGCCAAGAATTTGTTAAATACTTCACTCTTGAGATTTAAGAAATATACCTAAGTGCGTTTGGAGAAATCATCAATGAAAGTTAAGAAATATTTGTAGCCAGAGAAGGAAACAACTGAAAGTGGACCACATAAATCACTATGCACAAGTTGTAGAGGGGCCGAGGCATGCCAAGAGGCACGTTTTTCAAAACTGTCCCGATGATGTTTTCTGAGTACATATCCGGAACAAACACCATCTCTGCAAGATACCATGGGAAGACCTGTCACCATATTTTCTTTACATAGGTTCTGAAGAGAGCGATAGTTTAAGTGACCAAATCGCTCATGCAAAAGTTTGATCACTTCATCATTATGAGCAACAAATACTGAGGGAAGATTTGATGACCCAAAGTTGTGAAACTTATACAACCTTGTGGAATCATCAGCAATGCCAGTGGCTAAAATCTGTCTAGGATCCTTTAGGTCCTTAATTACAACATCGTGAGGTGAAAATTCAACGAGTTTAGCTTCACCTGAATGAGTTATCTGATAAACAGATAGAAGGTTGGAGGATAAGGTTGGAACACATAATACATCATTAAATTGACCATTGTCTATATGAACAGTTCCATTCCCTACAACACTAAGAGATCTATTATCACCAACATATATATTTTTGGTGTTACAATCATTTAAAGAAGAAAACATGGCTTTATTTTTGGCCATGTGATAAGAAGCTCCAGAATCAATGAGAGAAAGAAGAGACATTTAATGCATAGCCAGACCGAGATGCTTGACAACCACATGCAGAAAGTGCCATTCCTGAAGATGAATTTGAAGAGTGCTCCAAATTGATGTTATGCTTCTTCATTGCTGATTCCAAGGCTTCCATCTTCTTAAAGCATTTAGATTCTAAGTGGCCATCTCGATTACAAAAGTTGCAATGTCTATCAGTCTTCTTGCCTTTGCTTTTATTTGCCTTATCATTCTGATGAAATGATTTTTCATTTTGAGGTTGAAATTGCTTAGGACCCTTGTTTGGTTTAGGACCATTCTTTTTAGGATATGACTTCTTAGGATTCTTTGAGTTTGGTTGCTGCTGGGCGATTAACGCTTTCTTACAAGAGTTTCCAAGATTAAGAAGACCAAGTTGTAAGAGTTTTTCTTGTTCTCTTATTAAAGAATCACAAAAAGCATCAAAGGAAGGGGGCTTGTAGTCATGTCCTTGAGAAATGAAGGCTTCTCTTGTAGAATGGAAGGTGGAAACAAACACAGAGTAGGCTGGTCCCAACTTAGAAAGAATGCAATAGATAAGGGCACTGTCTACTTTCTTAACTTTAACACCTTCCAAAAGAAGTCTAATGGTCTTGAACTTGGACAAGAAATCTTCAATGCAAGAAAAATCATTGGGGTTTAATGTAAGCAACTCATTTTCAAGCTGATGGGCTCTAAGTTCATTTTTATTCCAAAAACTTTAGTAAGCTACTCCATTGCTTTATCAGGAGTATCAAGTTCAACAATATGGAATCTAAGATCTGGAGAGATGGACATCCCTATCAACCCATGTGCTCGATCTTGCCTATTTTCCCATTTGGCTGCTTTCTCTTCATCTTTTGGCTTGGTTCCTTGTCCTGTGGCGATTCGATAAAGACCTTTACTTCTAAGTAAATCAACAATGTAGGACCACCATTGGAAGTAGTTGGTGTTGTCAAGGATAACTTGGCATGAAATTTCAATTTTTACAGAAAATGAAGCTAGATATGCTAAAACTAAGTGTTCCAATGGAAAGAGCTCGAAAAATTAGGCTGGTTAAAAAAAAACGGTTCTGAAAATGGCTTCCGGATGAAGATGTTATGACCTTTTTAAAAAAAGTTGATGAAGGCGCCGACAAAGTGCGGGAATGTGCGGAAATGAAAAAAAACACTCCTTTTTCAACAAAAAGGAGATTTGAACCTAAGACCTCTACTCTCTTAAATTAGCTTTGAACCAAGTGAGCTATACAAAAAGATAGATAGATAGAGAGAGAGAGAGAGAGAGAGAGAGAGAGAGGGGGGCTTTGTTTTCTTTTAGTCACAGATGCTTTGGATTGCGTGCTTGCTTGAGAAAGCTCTTTTTCTCCCTACAAAATAAAAACACAAAACCCAACATGGACATGCAAAAAAAACAAGCCTTATGGCTTAATGTTAGCTTTACCCGGAAACTAAATATTTTCCTCAATGTTTCTGATTTTCCGAGATCACACTAAGGTGCAGGGAAAAGAGCATACGCATGAGAGAAATTCTTCCTTTCTGTTTCTGATTTGCCCAGATCACGTAGAGTCGCAGGGAAAAGAGCATACACATAAATGAAAGGTATAGATCCGGTTAAAAAAATAGCTAAATAAACCAAAACCGAAATAAGCAGAGAGAAAATAACAGTAAACTGCAAATAAAGACTGTATACCTCCAGATCTTAAAAATGACGCAGATAGGGCTACCGGAAACCTTTTCGCGTGAAACGAAAGGGGTTCCTCACTGGAACAGATGCTCCGAACACAACAGAGCAGTCCTCTCGGCCCGAAAGCAGTCAGAAACAGTAGATCTAGGAAACGACAGCCGCATGCAGTTCTACCGGCTTCAGATTTGGATCACCAACGGACGCGGCCCTCAAATAGCTCTGATACCATGTAGGAATTTCAGGGTAAGTTCCTCAAACAGAACACCAAAAGGACACCACTCACAAACAGATGACAGATCAATACACCAGTATTTTGACGTGGTTAAAACCCTCAGAGAGGGAAACAGTCCACGGCCTGCGCCAACGTGGCTACTACAGGCAATTTATTAATAAAAGAATGAAAATTTACATAAGCTTCTCTCATGCACGGTTAACCTACAAATGACCCTCCATGCGCTTTAAATAGAATTCATGGACCAATCAGGTGTCAAGTCACGGATCAAGTGTCGGTAATACCGAGGAGAGAATGAACCGTCGGATCACTACATATCGTGACCGTCGGATTGTAAGTTACAAATGTACATAGTAAAGAAACACACTTCTACCTAACTCTATACTAGACCAAGTTATACTTAACTATTCCTATGTGTCGGAATATCCTAACATTGCTATGCTCTCACTCGCACAGAGCGCCTACATTTTTCTAGGTTTAGGGGCACAAAGGAATTCTCTCTTTTCAGTGTCGTTCTCGGACATGGGGTTCCTAGCCCTTGTTGCTCTATTACTGTGTTTTCTACGGGTGGATCCAAAGTAGGATTTACAACATTTTCCCAGATTAACTGCTGCTAGGCCAGTCCATTCATAATAATAAATTTAATCAATCGATGATGACTAATTACTTTATGTGGGTCCTTAGCTGTCCTAACTCGACAGGCGATATCATATAATAGGGAATTCAAATAAAATGGAAAATTAACTAAAATTTTCTCTTTTAAAATGTCTAGAGGTTTCAGTTGGTGGGGCTTTACCACATTGTGTCAACCATCATAGGTAATGTACCATTGCATGATAATTCTTCCCATGATTGCCTTAATGCCGAAGGATGGATCCCTTTTCTTGTTCACACCAGTTGCTCTCCTGGATCCTAGAATACTTCAATCGCATTGTGAAGAAGGACATGTTTTTCTGTCCATTTGGTTCCTTCAACTGAAAGTCCAATGAATTCTGCTATGATCGCTTCAGAAATTGTTATACTTCTACCTCTGACTGTGGTGCTGTCATTCTTTAAATTTTGCAAAAATTCCAACGTCAGCTCCTCATGAAAATCTTGCAAAATATTCAGATATTGCAGCCATCCTGTGCACTCGAAAATTGGACGAGCTTGATCTGATACCATAAGCACTGGTGGTTCATTCTAGATAGCTCTTCCTCCCATGGCTTCTGTACCTATAACTAGTTCGCTTGTATGCAATTGTTTTATACTTTCACAATTAAGAACAACAGTAGAGAAATTTACAACAATTAACCGAGAAATGACGATGTTTTGGGAATTAATATCATATTTATTTAAGCCATTAGTCCCGCCAACCCCACTTAACACATGATCATGAGTCCACATTCCAACCATAATGGTTTCCATCCTTTCCCTAATTAGAAATACTTGCTAATTATTACTCATTCATAATCATCAGGTTGTCGTTCCCCGAAAGTTAATTCAAATGATTACCACACAATTATCAATAATTGTCACACATGTTGTGCGTACGCAGGCCATCCCCCCTCTAATGATAAAAGGGCATCCACATCCTTTCAGCATGTGAAACGTAAGTGAAAGCATTAACAATAAATAAATGCCGACAACCAATCCCAAAAAACAACGTGTTAATCAATAAAGCAATTAAAGTAATACACATCATCAGATGTGAAATGGCCCAAAAGAAATTAAAATAGAGATTTTAATGCATTATGTCAAAAGATTTTCACAATAATTGGTATTAATGACAAAGGCATAATTGATAGTATATATTTTCTGATTTAGTTACCGGAGAATCCACAGTATGAATCATTCTTTGTCAACGTTTTGAATCTCAACCGAGATCCATCATCAGGACCAAATGAATGCTTGATAGAAGAAGAGCAGATTTAAGGGATAAATAGTAAAGAGGGAAAAATGAGATGAAGGTCAGCTACCACAGATTTTTGCTGAGAGGTCGGCCAATTTATTAATATTTATAATTTATTATCAATTTTAATTTTTATAATTAATAATAATTTATAATATATATTATATATGATATATATATATATATATAATTTTTTTTTTTTTAATTTGGAATTATCATATTATTAATAATTTTTATTATTATAATTCATAATAATATTAATAATAAATATTGATAATATTAAAACTATATATAAATTGAACTTATAATTTAGGAATATTATAATTATATATTTTATTCCTTTTTTATAATAAATATATCTAATCTAATGGAAATTATTAATATTATTAATAATTAATAGAAATAATATAGTATTAATATTTAATATTTAATATTATTAATAATTTATTAAAAAAATATGTTATTATTAATGGTTTAATAATAGTAAATAATGAATTAATTTATTCATTTGTTATTAAACTAAAATGATAAAAATTAATAGTTATGATTAATTACTTACGTTAAATTATATTTTAATATTTATATATATATAATATTAATATATAATATATAATTATTACAGTCGTAAAATGATTGGACAATTTAGAATATAATGAATATATGATATAAGTTACCATGCAGATCAACTTGTAAGAATGTTGTTCAAATGGGAAATTCCATTCAGAAACAAATCCATAGGTGATAAGAGCTTAGAAAACATTTGGCAATGTAAGATGATACCTCAATACCATAAGCAGAGCCGTTGCTACCAGCATACGTTCATAACCTCGACAGGGTTTCTTGTTAACTCCACAAATGAGATAGAGTCCTCTTTGTAGGATGTAGATGGCTCTTCTTTTTCTTGTCATAAAGAGACCACTATGCTGGCATGGTGACTAGATGACCATAATTCCATTCACCAGGATATAACAAAGTGATCAGGCTGGCTCATGATGAGACCCCCTACCGTTCTGATACTTTTAAGAATTAAGAGGGTCATTACCTTGGTTTGGTAGTCAAATTGGAATGTCACTTGTTAGATCCTTATGATCATGGTAGGTTGGCTCTTGATAAGACCCCCTATGCTTTTTACGACAATGTTTGATTCATTGTCACATCCCATTATGCCCATTTTTCTATTGGAATTTTTAGTTGTTAAAAAGAGGGAGGCTCATTTTCTCCTTAAGAGCCAAGGATGATGCAAGGGGTTAGAAGATGCCAATGAAAGTTTATACTCTTATCCCCATATCATCATGTCAATGAGATTTATTTAGTTGATAGTGTAAAACATAAGCCAACATGGTTTGAAAATAATGAATCATTTTATGATGTGTCCAAAGAAGAGATGTTTATTTAATCATTACAAAGATACCGTATTAGCTTTTGAATAAATATAACCATCAAAAGGCTTCATGGGTCATAATGGTATTGACATTGCTGTTTTGTTTCTTATATCAAGAACAAATCCATTCAAATGGTATTTATTTACAATACAAAGGAGAAAAGAAAAAAGAGATGGCATCATAACTGTTAAGAAAAATTCACGATTTATTCTATTAAAAAGAAAAAAAGGGTTGTTCAATCTATTGAACAACAATCATTCAATCATTTGAACAACAAAAATCACAAAAAAGAGTGTTGTTCAATCTACTGAACACCAATAGTTCAATCGTTTGAACAACAAAATTCACAAACAAAAATGTTTTTCAATCGATTGAATAACAATAATTCAATTGATTGAATGACAATAATTCAATAATTTGAACAATAAAAATGGCAACCAAGTGATGTTCGATCGATTGAACTACAATCGTTCAATCATTTGAATGACAATCGTTCAATCATTTGAACAAATAAAATCGCAACCAAAAGTCTTGTTCAATCAATTTAAAGACAATCATTCAATTTTTTGAACAACAAAAATCTCAAACAAAAGTGTTGTTCAATCGATTGAACAACAATTGTTCAATCATTTGAATAGCCAAAATCACAAACAAAAGTGTTGTTCAATTGATTGAACAAGAATCATTCATTCGTTTGAACAACAAAAATCAAAATGAAAAGTGTTGTTCAATCGATTGAACAACAACCATCCAATCATTTGAACAACAAAATAAATAAATAAAAATGTGATGTTCAATCGATTGAACATCAATCATTCAATCGCTTGAAGAACAAAAAAAATACGAAAGTGTTGTTCAATTGATCAAACAACAACTATTCAATCGATTGAATAACACTTATCAAACACACAAAGCAATAAAAATTCTCATATTTACATGGTAATGTATATTCTTAATTGCAACCAATCAAAAAGAGTATATACATTATTTACAATTTCTAACGAAATCTCAAATTTTTGAAAGAAAAGCTGTTGGGTCATCACTTCTTGTAGCTAAGATTTGCATGGAGGGGTCCTCGCATACCTACTCACAGAAAGACTCCTTGGTGAGTGGTTTGTGATAGAGGCATACTCAGTGTCTTTTTACCTTAAAAGAATGCCCAGATCCGTCAATGGTAGTTAAGGTAAGAATACCATTTTTATGCACTTCTTGAACCTCATAAGGGTCGAGCCATGTTGTTTGCAACTTGCCTGGGAAATCTTGGAATCTGGAGTCGTAAAGTAGTTCCCAGTCTCCTTTTCGAAATGTTTTCTTCTTGATAAGGTTATCATGCCATTTTTCCCTTTGTGCCTAAATAATTTCAGTCCATTGCAAAGCAAGCAGTCAAGCATCGTCTAGTTCATTAATCTGTTAGAGTCACTTTGTCTAGGCTTCTGTTAGATCCAAACCTACTTCTTGGGTCGTCCTTAGAGTCTTTATTTTGAATTCGATCAGAAAAATAGGTTATTTTCTGAACATGAGCTGGTATGGAGAGTATCCAGTAGTATATCTCCAAGTTGTGTGATAGGTCCACAAGGCCTCTAGTAGTCTAGCATCCCAGTCTCACTGGTGTGTTGAGACTGTCTTGGTCAGAATCACTTCAATGACCTTCTTGGTGCTTTTGACCTGCCTGTTCGCCTGTGGGTGATATGGTGAAGTGATCCTGTGCATAATGTGATGATTCTTGAGAGTGGCAGTAATCTTATGCTCTGTGAATTTCTGTTCCCCATATGTGATCACTGCTCGCGGTAACCCATATCTTAGAAGTAGTCCAGAAAGGAAGTTAATCACGACTTCCTTTGTGGCTCTTGGTAAATCTACTATTTCCACCCATTTTTTCACATAATACATGGCAACTAGTATGTAGGCCTTCTGATTGGATGGTGGATGGAATGGGCCAATGAAATCTAATGCCCACCTCTCGAAGGGTTCTATGACTAGTTGTGTTTGCATAGGCATTTCATCAGATTTTCTAGGCTTGCCCATCCTTCGAAAACTATCGCAAACCTAGGCATATTTCTTAGCATCATTAAAAATAGTGGGCCAATAATAGCCCATCTATAATACCTTATGCCTTTTCCTTCAATCCGCAAAATTTCCCCCGCAAGGCTCATCATGGCAAGCCTTCAAGATGTCATAAATATCATCCTCATAGATGCATATGCATATACACATGTCGGCCCCTATGTGAAAAAGATATCTACTTATCCAAGAGAATCAGGCACTGCGATAAATGATTAGCTTCCTTTCTCTTGCTTTCAAATTCCTAGGTAGCTTCCTGACTACCAGATAATTTCCCACATCTGTGTACCATGGGGTCTTGACTACCACAAAAAATAGATGTTCATCCAGAAATTGGTCTTCTACCGCCAGTGGATCATTCACCTTCAGGATTCGTGATAGAAAGTTAGCAACCGGTTTTTCCTTCC
This sequence comes from Pinus taeda, assembly GCA_000404065.3. Lineage (NCBI taxonomy): Eukaryota > Viridiplantae > Streptophyta > Pinopsida > Pinales > Pinaceae > Pinus > Pinus taeda. The sequence goes on from APFE031559598.1 coordinate 43,793, forward strand.
TCGGACGATCCTTGATAGTAATATCAAACTCCTGCAAAAGCAATAGCCATCGTGTTACTTGACCATTTGTGATAGGTTTATTAGCTAGATACTGAATGGTAGAGTGATCAATGTATACAAAGACTGGGTAGCCAGTTATATAGTGTCTAAATTTGTTTATTGCATAGATAATAACTAATAATTCTTTTTTTTTCACTTTATAATTAAGTTCTACAGAAGTGATCTTTTTTCTAAATAATATATAGCATAAGGTTTCTTGTCCTCCTCTTGGCCAAAGACAATGCCTATAGCTACATTTGATGCATATGTGGATATGTGAAAAAGCAACTCCCAGTTTGGACCACATAATACTAGGCTTGTTGAGACTAGTTTCCTTAAACCTGTAAAAGCTGTGTCACATTTGTTAGACCAACCGAAATCAACATTTCCAATCAAAGCATATAGAGGTGCAACAATTTGTGAATTTTTTTTAATAAACCTACAATAATAGCTTGCATATCCTAGGAAGCTACATACCTCTGTCTGAGTGCAGGGGGTAGGTAGTAAAAGAATTACCTGAATTTTTGCTGGGTCTAGCTGTATTCCACTGTAGAGATATAGTGTCCCAAGATTATGCCATCGGTCATCATCATGTGGCACTTGATATTGCTTAAACATAACCTAGTAGGAATGCATCGGTCTAAGAATTTTTCGAATGTTTGCAATTCTTGGTCGAAGTTAGCCCCATATGGAGTAAAATCATCCATATACACCTCAAGTCCTTCATTTATTAAATCAGCAAAGATGCCGAGTATAGCCCTCTAGAATGTAGTTGGGGCATTACATAAGCCAAATGGTAATACTATGTATGTGAATGTACCCTAGGGACAGGTGAAGGTTGTTTTGTCCTGGTCTTCAAGAGCGACCTGAATCTGATTATAGCCGCTGAAACCATCTAAGAAGGAAAAGAATTGCTTCCCTACCAAAGTATCAAGGACGTGATCGATGAATGGTAGGGGAAAATGATCTTTCTGTGTTGGCTTGTTAAACTCCTGGTAGTCTACACATATACGCCACTTCCCATTTTTCTTAAGGATGACCACCAATGGAGAGACCCATTTAGTGTTTGAGATAGGATAAATAAATTTTATAGCCAACAGCTTCTATAACTCTTCTTTCAGAATGTCCTTGAGATGTGGATTCAATCTCCATTGAGGCTACTAGATGGGTCGAGCATCCTTCTCAGTATAGATGTGTTGTGTACATAGCTGTGTGTCTATTCCTTTCATATCAGGATAATCCCATGCAAAATACCCTTTATATTTCTGTAGGACCTGTATGAGCTTTTTATACTAATCGTTATTTAGACCATCATTAATATTTAGAATTTTGTTGGGTTTGATCTCAACAGGTTTGCTGTTATGAAAAACAATCGTCTAAATATGTTGATCATCGGTATCCTTTAGAGGATCCTCCATGGCTTCATTATCCAGGATTTCTTTCAGCATTTGACACTTTACATTGCTCACATTAGCAGGCTGATTTATAAAATTCTTGATAATGTCGTCTTTAGTCCGATCTTTAAATTCTAGTTCCTCTACTACTGTGAGTGGTGAACAGATGCTTTCCTCCAAGTACGCTAGTGGTTGTTTACATATTTTTACAATGGGCAGACTTGGCTTGGCATGAGGATATAACACAAGATTTTTGACAACACCCCCCTTTGTAATAATCATGCTACCTTCTCGGCAGCCAATATAAGCATCAGCTATTGCAAGCCAAGGTCGGCCTAGAATCAGAGGGTTCCCATCTAATCGACTCTTTGGGTTTATGACAAGAAAATCTACTGGATATTCCCATGAATCAAGAGAAGTTGTAATATCCTGTAAGGTTCCTTCTAGCCTTACCACCAAATGATCAACAAGTTCTAGTAAAGTGGTGGTTGGTTCCAGGGCTATAATACCAAGTGCTTGATAGGCTTCCGCTGTTAAAATATTAATGGATGCACCCAAATCAACTAGAGTATTGGGAAAAGAGTGACCATATATATGAACTGTCACTATGGGATTTCCAAGATCTTCACACTTTATTAGAGTTTCCCCTCACAAGAGTAAATCAGGTAAGGTCCCTACAACGTGAATGGTGGGTGATGTTTTTTCTTTCCTCGCAAGCTTCTTTGCACATAGCTTAGCATAGATGGGTATGCCTTGAATGGCCTGGAGGACAGGGATTTTAATACAAAGATTTTTTAGTTCCCCTACAAGATCAAAATTTGGATAAACAATAGGTTTGGGTATCGTTAACCTTTCCGGGAATGGGGGAGAAGTGACAGTAAGTTTTTCAAGGTCTTCATGCTGATCCGTCTCTTCTCCTTGTTTTAGTTTGGTATTAATTACAGGTGGTGGTATATGTACAGGTGGGGGTTCAATTTTGATTGAAGGCTGATCCTTGTTTTCCTCAGGGGTGGTGATACGTGTTGACCTCAATATGAGTTCATTACATTCTTTCCACTCAATCTCATAATCTGAGCTTTCAATAATCTATACCAATTCGATCGATCTGTTATTAGGATTCAGATTTGGTTGAGTTGGCAATTGAGGCCACAAAAGAGGTTGGGGATTTTGCTGTAATGTATATGGAGCTGATAGTGCAGGTTGAGGTTGAGGACCTATCCCCATAGGTGCGTTATATATCCCTAGATGGCATTGCCAATTTGTATACCAATTCGAATTTTGAGAGGTGGAGGTAGGCCACTAAGATTGATAGGGATTACCCTGCCAAACAGGAGTAAAAGGAAAATTTGGCCAGCCATTACCTAGAAAAGATTGCATTGGCCAGGATGTCATAGGGAATGGCTGGGTTTGCCAATTTGGGTAGGGCGATTGGCCCTACCATGCTTCCCCAAGGTTCTGTTGCTAATTAAACTACAAAGAAGGAAAGAACTGGGATGCGTCTTGTGACATACCTGTAGGTTTAGCTTGCCACTGTCGATGTTGGTTCATCTAATATAGCATCTCTGTTTCTTCTTCAACTCCCTTGAATACTTATTTTAGCCCTGGCAATGATGGACATTGTTCAGTGGTGTGCTCTTTAGTACAGATAGTGCATGTCTGTACCATGTCTAATGGGCATTCCCGTTGGTCATGCTTTTTTGACAATGTGGAAAGAATATGGGCAAGTTTTGTTCTACTAAGGCTTGCTTTTGTTTAGCCTATAAGATGTCCAGTTGCATTGTGAGAGTGCCCAGGATATCCGTCTTAAGATCTTCTAGGAGATTACCAATTTCCATCTGCGTTAGACCTCCACTGTGTTGTTTTCTTCCCCTGCTCATGTGATATCGACTTCTTGTTCCTGCACGTGTGCTTCCTCACGAACACTTGATACACAAGAAAATGATTTCATCATAATATTCCTGAGAAATATCTCCTTTTACCATTAAATTTAAAGTTTCTACCCATTCCTCTTTTATTCCTTTAATTAAGATAGCTCTGTAGAATTTTGTAGAATTTTCCTACAAATCAACTAGCTCCGATACCATGTTGATTTTTTTCTACAAATTAGCTAGCTCTGATACCATGTAGAAATTCCCACTAGCAGATCACTTGGTAATGAAATGTACTAAAGCAAAACACTTGATCTACTTCTACAAAAAATTTAGCGTAAGCTTAATCAACCATGAGCATCATCAATAAAAACACATATATTTGATGAGAAGGAATCAATCACACATAACACAGAAGAATTTACTCGGGGAAAGCACCTACCTAAAACCCCATCTCTGTTGTATCATACAAGTGGAAATATAGTCCGGATTACACAAAGCCTTAGCTCGGAAGCTATCCAGCTCTCAGTATAATCCCTCTGCTACTCATAGACAGGCAAAGGCTTATCACAAACCTTCTCCTCTACCCTCCAAGCCTCCTATTTCCTTGTGCAATTTCCTTGGTGTCCATTGCTGCCTCCTGTGTGAATTGGCTTCTTCGCACACTCACTAACCTTTGATCTAACTACAAAAACTTGAAGGAGATAAATCCTCATCATGGATGAGCTTCCTTTATAGGAAAAATATTCATCCAGCTGATAGTACATTGTTCCTTCTCTTATCTCAACTGGGTCTCTGTTTGAACTACAATGCATCAGTTATCCATGAGAGAATACTCAATTTTCTAAAAATAACAGTTGTCACATGCATGCAAGCATCAACAAATTCTATCTCATTAATTTAACAACTTGTTAAATTAATCTAATTGAACTTGACTAAGTTAAACTAAGTCAACTGATCCTCTCAATATAGAACTCATCCTTAGTTCCTCAATCAATGGAGAAAATCAAGGACACATTCCCCAATCAGCGGAGAAATTATTGCATGTTCTCATAAAGACTTCAAGTTTGATTTTCCTTAACTAATTAACTCATGGAGAATTAATTAATTAATATTCAAACTACTGGTAAGACCAAATTCGAATTGTTAAATTAATCTAATTGAACTTGACTAAGTTAAACTAAGTCAACTGATTCTCTCAATATAGAACTCATCCTTAGTTCCTCAATCAGTGGAGCAAATCAAGGACACATTCTCCAATCAGTGGAGAAATTATTCCATGTTCTCACAAAGACTTCAAGATTGATTTTCCTTAACTAATTAACTCATGGAGAATTAATTAATTAATATTCAAACTATTGGTAAGACCAAATTCGAATTTTACTTCCTATATTAGACCAGGGACCGTCTAAAAATAGGAATCCAACTTGAACTGCTAAAAATAGAACTTCTACTTTTAGCACTTCCATTTTTCATTCCTTGTTTCCCAATCCAGCACTAGTGCCCAAACTACTATTTTTAGCAGTGCTATTTTTAGCAATTCTTTGTTATCAATTTTCAACACTCCCTCTCAACAAGAAAGGCTTCCTCTCGAACCTGATCCTATACCTCTAGAATATTCTGCATGCAACACATCTACCAAGTGTGGTTGCTCTAGCAACTCTCGGAACAAAAAAAACTCCCAGTGGACTACTCCATTGGGCTAGAAGCATACTCTGATGCTAAAGCTCTACCTGCTGCTGAAAAGTGCTCCCTCTCTGACCTCTGCGCTACTGCAACATCTCCATGCATCTCGCACCGTTGCATCTTTCTCTGTGCTACCCTGCACAGTGCAACACATTTGTGCATCTCGCATTGTTGTAGCCTACATGCTCTGCGTTGTCCTGGGATTCCCTGCACTATAGCTCTCTCTGCTGCTCCATACACATCTGTCTCTACCCAATCAGTCAATTCCTGCTACTCCACGTTGGGGCTCCTGTACCAAAGTCGAATCAAAGAGGTTGGGTACCTCAAGGATCCTACCCCTCCTCCTTGGGACGATCACTCCACATCGCCCCACCTCCTACCTGGAGGTATGGCTACATGTGATTCTTCAACCCACTTGGCTCGATGTTCCCCCTACTGGAGGTCTCTACATGAGTAGATGTCTCTACTCTATCTCCTCTCAACTTCTCTAGTTGTGGCTGCTCCACAACCTCCTGAAGCTGCTTCACCAATTGTGGCTCCTCCACAATTGTTTGAGACTTCTTCTGGCGCTACATGTTGAGAGGTAATTTACTCTTCTTTTCAACCACTAAGTATCTAACCTTTGCCTTACTACTCAAGGCTTTGCATGCATCTTGCACCTCAAGTGCATGCAGGTTCTTGGCTAGCACACCAATCTATTTCCACTTTCTTGTCGTCACAAAATTGTCTAGAGAAAGAGATTATTTTAAATCAGCGATATCTCCCTCATCCGAATTTCAATTCAGCTGATTTTTTTTTTTGATTTTGCATATTATTCCACAAGGAATCCAAATCTACTATTTATTTATGAAAATTTTGTATAGAATTTTTCAGATCTACTCTACAAACTCTCATCCCAAAACTCAAAACTTTGAAATCTCCTCTCAATATACTATTCTCTCCTAGATCTCTTGTGCTTTGATACCATGTAGAATTTTGTAGAATTTTCCTACAAATTAGCTAGCTCCGATACCATGTAGAATTTTTTCTACAAATCAGCTAGCTCTAATACCATGTAGAAATTCCCACTTATAGATCACCTAGTAATGCAATGTATTAAAGCAAAACAATTGATCTACTTCTACAAACAATTTAGCAGAAGCTTAATCAACCATGAGCATCATCAATAAGAAAACATATAATTGATAAGAAGGAATCAATCACACATAACATCGAAGAATTTACCCAGGGAAATCACCTGCCTAAAACCCCATCTCTGCATTATCATACAAGTGGAAATATAGTCCAGATTACACAAAGCCTTAGCTCGGAAGCTATTTATCTCTCAGTACAATCCCTTTGTTGCTCATAGACAGTTAAAGGCTTCTCACAAACCTTCTCCTCTCACCTCCAAGCCTCCTATTTCCTTGAGCAATTTCCTTGGGGTCCAGTGCTACCTCTTCTATGAATTGGCCTCTTCACACACTCACTAACCTCTGATCTAACTTCACAAACTTGAAGGAGATAAATCCTCATCATGAATGAGTTTCCTTTGTAGGAAAAATATTCAACCAACTGATAGTACACTGTCCCTTCTCTTATCTCAATTGGGTCTTTGTCTGAACTGCTATGCATCAGCTATCCATGAGAGAATACTCAATTATCTAAAAATTTCATCTTTTAGTTCCCTAGTCTTAGAAAAGTCTTGGCATCTTTTAAAGAAGGAGGTTTTCATATTGTCCCAAGAATTAGTGGTTCACCCACCCAAACCCATGAACCATCTTAAGGCTGCTTCTTTCAGAGTAGAAGGGAACAAATTTATCTTTTGGGGGTTAGTGGTGTATTCATACACTCTACAGAGGACATCAAATTCAAATAGAAAAGCATCGGGATCCTCTGTGATCATCCCATGGAAATTTGGGATGGTTTGCAGAGGAATAGCCTTTGTGGGGGCATTGGCTAGTTGATCGACTATGGGATATTCTAATGTCGCGGTTTGACTTTGAGGGGTCTGATCTGCCATTTGGTCAAAGATGTGCCAATAACCTTTTGGGATTTCAGGGGGTACTTTTTGAGTAAGCGGAGGATTAGCAACCCCAACTAGCTTTGCAACACTACCTAGATATGGGATCACAAGAGATCCCTGTTTAGACATCTGTGGTTCTACATTAATAGTCCCAATGGTTTCTCCTTCTCCTTCTCTTAAGTTACAAGATTTTCCCTCTTGTAGAAGATCCGAATGTAAACTTATTGTAGCTTGAAGACTCTATTCTGATCCTCCAACTTGGCTTTGAATCGCAGCGTAAGCTGCAGATGGTGAGCCTGCTTCTTGAGGGATAATAGTAGAAATTTTTCTAGATACTGCCTGGAATCCTACTAATACTTGAGACTCTTCTTTCCTTATGATTTCTTCTATAAAGGTAATTCTCCCAAGATTCACTGATCCTTTGGGTTTTGTAGATTTAGGTGGGGGGTTATGCTCTTTTTCTATCTTTCTATTCATAGTCATTCATAAAAACCAATTCCTATTTAACCTCTAAGGTTTTTTTTGAAAAGCGGGCTAGTAAGAAACCACTTTACTTGCTAGGTACACAGGTTCTTACCTTCCATTTTTAAAACCCAATTATTTCATAGCAAGATAAAAGGAAATCACTTGAAACACTCTCCTTGGAAGCGACGCCAAAATGTTGGTGCACTAAGATGTCCTTTTACAGGAAATCTTAATTCCTACATTAATTGTCAACCAAAGGTAAGTCTTTTTAGCTCAAGAGTGTCAACACAATCTATGTAGTGAATTCAAAGGTTAGCTAATGGTAAATTGTTGCAATCACAAATAACTATCTCTTCAACTCAATTCACATAACTCTTAAAGAAATAACTAAGGAAGAAATGACTCTAAGAGAACTCTTAACACACCTTGCAATTCTGTCTAACTTATTCCAAAATCAAATGAATCTGAATGCGAATGCAAAGAATCATGCTTGGAAACCTTCGAATAGAATTAAAACTAACTCACTTGATCAAGAAGGAGAATTATAACAACTGAACAACAATGTTAATATATAGCAAATCATAATTGAATGGCAAATCCTAATTGAACAAAAATCTCAAGTGAACGACAATTCCTAATTGAACGACAACTGAGAATTAAACAACAAGCAAGAAAATATGATAAATTATTTCTAAACAACAATATACTACTAAAAGTAATATAACCAATCCAATCAAAGCATTATTAGATACATCACACGACTAAGTATGAATCAAAAAGAACAATAGTATGAATTGGAATCGTCAATCCTCACAATAAGTGAAATGATATTAACTAAGCATTAACAATCAATAAAGATTCAAATGGAAATATTATAACACAAGAATGCAATAGAACTTCTCTTGACTTGGCCTAGAGTCACTAGAAGTCTCCACTAAGGAATACTCAGAATATAAGTGAAGACCAAACACAGTCTTTCTTAATTAACATAAGTAACCAGGTTACAGGTTCAGTGAGATAATAGTATGATATGTCTCAAAAAGAATAATTATAGATTACGTAAGTCCGCCTTTTTTCGTTTTCATTTCAGCATTATATATAATAGTAAAAGAGTAAACTAGATAAAAGAAAATTATTAGGATCACGGGATCCTGAGGATGTCATAATACATAATACGATTCTATCATGAAATAGTATTGGTCTGCCTAGTCTCTCGCTGCCTTACCTTCCTTAGACATTGTCTTTCCCTCTTACAGCCTGGTGCTGCTCTGTTAAGTGAACGACTATTGACCAATCCATGTATTCTGCACACAAGGATAGTAAAAAGTTAGTTTCCCATGCTAGATTTATCTAATTTGTTACCAAGTGCTTTCATCGAACTTTAACTATTATTTCCTTTATTTCAATGCATAAACAAATATAATCATGTAAGGATAAATACATAATAAAGCAATTACTCAGGAGAAAATATACGTTTTTCTTGACCTTGTTAGGTTCCTATACCAATAGGAGTCATAATTTTGAAGGACTAAGTTTAAGCCTTGTAATATTGTACATGCCTTTGCTTTCTACAAACGTTTCCTATATTAAAAAATTAAAATATGTAAAGAGGGTATGTCCTAAAAGAAATATCAAAGGACAAAAATAATAAGAGAAGGTCAAAAAATTAAAATATATGAACCCCCCCAAAAAAAAAGAGACCATGAAAGTGTGCAAGTCTAAATGCCACCACTATTCACTTTTATGCATAATAATGATTGTGGGTAGCTTTTTATTCATGCCGCAATCCATGGTAATCAAACTGTTTAATCTTGGTTATTTCATGCTTTGAATTTTATGTTTATAGTTAGAGAATAAAATCTGACCAAATAGTTTAATCTTAGCAGATCATTAGATATGTAGAGAAAATGAAAGGAGCTCATCAGTTTAATCTGGGCCCTTGGATGATATAAGGTTAGAATTAGATATATTACTTTTCAAAAGAAAAATGGATGATAAAGGTTTTCTAGCCTAAATGCACCCACATAAAATGAAGAACAATGGTAGGGTAAGTAATGGGTAAGTAGAAGAAAGGTTGCTGAAGTATAAAGTTGATTGAATCAAAACACATGCATCATGCTTAGACACATATTTCTATATGTATGATCAGCTATGGAAGAAAAAACAAAGGTTTGCAAGTTAATATGATTAACTCCCCCTCATTCATTTTCCCCCTTACTTACTAATTTCCTATCCAGAAGTATATTCTATAAGTTTAAACCCTTCAAGTCAAAAAGGCTCACAACATTTCTCTGACTTTTGGTGGGATCGGACCCTCGGCTTAATGAAAACCCCCATGTTAAATTCTATTTCACTTAAACAACCTACAAAATTACTTTATCCTAAGTATGAAATGTATGTGAATAAAATGCACAAATTTTACATTATGCTAAGGGTATGCTCACTCTGGTCATTTCATATTAATTTTAACTTTATTTTATAAATCCCCATATACCTTTTTCCTTATATTAATTAAATCCCCTAAATAAATATCCCAATCCTTAGTTTTAAATATAAACTATGAATCACCCCATATCCCGACAAAACTAGTTAATCCCATCATTAAACCATGTCCAATTGTTTTAACCTGTCATTAACCTATAATTAATTTCATACTGCCGAAGTTGAAAGCATTGGCCCCCCTCGAAACCCATGCTCTTATCATCCATGCACTTCCCTCGCTCGATTTTCGTCCAATCACCATTCCCCTCATCTGACTGTCCACAACCATATCAGTTGCACCCAATGGCTGACCTTTAACTGCCCAATAAAGCGGTTTTCCATGCCCCCCCAACTGCTATGTGTTGATCGCTGGAGTCGATCGGGTGACCCCTCGTCAATACCGCCTCCTCCACAAAAGTAGTGGGATGGCCTGGAAAACAACCTCCCTGCTCAACCTGATAAACCGCCCAATGTTCATTCATAAATTACTTGCCAAAAAATGACCGTTGCTCCATAAAAAGGTTTAGAAGCCCTTTTTCGTTTTTTTGCTCGTTTTCTTTGTAAACCTCTAAAAACAAATGCAACACTCGCCAACCTGAAAACTACCAATTAACCCCATTTCAGTCCTCAAAGAAGCTATGGAGACCACCTTCAAAGCTCTCAGAGCCCTTTCAACCTTCTGTCGTTGTCCAAAACATGAGTTTGAAGACAATTCACCTAAATTCCAAGTATTTGTGAAACAAATTACCAGCCACCCTTCGAATTTGAAAATGTTATGTATTTAAAAGTATTTTAATTAAGTGAAATTAATTGGAATTACTTTAAATTCAAATCACATACGCGATCCCTTCTCAAAGTTTCTGAATTGCCTTCCAACCCTCTGATACAACCCTACCTTGCCAAATTCAAATCCATAAGAGCTGAATTATGGTTGCCCTTGTCTCCATGGACGTTAGACCTATTACAACTCCCCATCTAGACCTAGACCACCTTCTAATGTAAGAATCAATTGTTTTCAGAAATATCAACAATCATCCCCCGTGTTTGCTATCTCCTTTATATTCCAACCCTTCCTGTGTTGCTCTGATTTCCTTAATATATGCCTGTCAATAGATCTTTCCTTTATTTAACATAGTTGCTCGGTGGTACATCATAGATCAGACACCTTGATCTGACGGTCAACAACTGATATCACTGTGGGCAAGCACTTAGGTCTCAACACACACATATAGAATGTTGTATTGCGATATATTCAATGGTCACATCACCCATCGCATATCGCAGGTTACAAACACTTCAAGCCCACTTCCCTTGCAAATGAAATATTGCGATGTGATGGATCACAATCACGCATCGCACAATCTTACAGCCCAAGGTCTTATCACACATCAATGCTTTATTATGATGCGATATATCGGTGATCGCACGTCACAATTCCTCAAGGCCTGAGGTCCACTCCATCGTAAACAAATATTGCGATACAATAAGGGATAATCCAACGGTCGATGGGGTTTCGCACCATTGGTTGGGAATTAGATCAATGGCTGAGTCTTAAGCGACATCAACAGTGTTAATAATATAAAGGCCTTCAATTCCTATTAACTCTGTTTTATATCGTGAAGCATAAAAATAGAGAAATACTCAATTCTATTTCGAATACAAATAAACAAAGGAAAACGAGAGTCTTCAATGGAAACAACACATTAATGCACACTAAATCATTTATTCAATACAATGACACTTACAGAGTCTCAGCCCTCTAGCTTGATTATCCTCGCTCTATTACTTGATTCTTGCTTCCTCAATCCTCTCTCTCTCTCTCTCTCTGCCCACCGTTTAACATTACATTTTTCTTCATTTTATCAATCACATCATGTCTAACACCTCTATCCCTATTCTTAAACAATCTAACACTCAAATCACTATTTTCTAGCTATATCACACACCTATGCTAACAACTTATCTTTGAATCTAAAATAAGACAATTTCTACTTATTACAATAAATGAAATACAACTCATTTCTTGAGAGATCCAACCCTCTCGGTAAAAACTGACTTTTGACCACTCAGGTTAGTGAAATTCAGCTTGTTTAGCCACAACATGTGAACAAATCTTCACATTGCTGGCTAAGTCTAGAAGCTCCTGCATTAGACTCCTGGGGAAGAAAAGAATCATCCTTTAGACTTTCAGGGCTTACTCAATACTTCTACAACTTTGCTGTAGTCAACCAACTAGCATCCTCCACTGGCGGTCCTTTCCATTTGACTTGTTGGGTAACAGAAGCCCCGCTCAACGGTTAGAGGATGCGAAGCCGAACATTTTGGGTAAAGATAGGGTAAAGACTCTGCTGAAAGCACGGAGTGTGAATTATAATAGGTTGAGTCAAAGGGTAGTCCACCCAAAAATAATGTGACAAAACTTAAATAGGGTCAACTCGCGTAGGGGTTGTGGGCCAAAGAAGGGTATAAATAGAGCGAGGCTCTATGGGTAGAGGGAGGAGAGCTTTTGATGATATGAAATGTAATGGGTTCTTGAAAAAGATATTTGGAAAGCATCTATAAGTCTGATTCGAGGGATTGGGGTAGTAGGTAGACACTCTGCAGTTGTGTGCACAGAGGCTTGGAAAGTCTACAACTGTGTGTGTGGACCCCTGCAACGGAGTGCGCAGATGTATATTAAGGACAAAGTGGAAATAAAGTTAAGTTTCTTCTGGAATTCTGTGTTTCTTCTGAATTGTCATAATATCTGTCTAATCTTATCGGCTTATGGTTGGAATAAGTATAAATCTGGGTTTATTTTGATACGCAAATCAGTTGTGTTGGCTAAATGTTTGTTTAAAGACCTTGGTAATTGATAACCACATTATCTAATAGAATAGTGCACTAATAAGAAAGATATACTCAAGCTGGATCTGTGCCAATACTGAGCAGTGCGGAGCTGTAAACCAGTGCGCAAAACCTCCAGACCACACCAAGACATCCCTAGGGTACTAAAACCTGGTTCCAGTACCCTGCCCTGCTACCTCGGGTGAGACCTCAATCCGTGCTCTGTGGGCTGTTGCCAAAAGGGCCAGTAGCTGCGGGATTTGTTTGGCTAAATAAGTCTTCCAAACCTGGGTCAGTTCCATATTAGCCAACAAATGGTTCTGTTGTCGGGATTGGGATTTGACTAAGGGGTGTCTAATGTGGGAACACTAGAATCCTACAAAGAAAGAACTCAAAGATTGGTGGGATCTGAAGCTTCACGAGTTTGCAGTTCAGGAAAACAGAAACTCACGGATGTCGGAGGAACAAAGGTTGGATCACTATACATTCACGAATATGCACGAGATCTTCTTCGTAACATTCCTGACAGAATTGTACGAGTGGATCGTGAAGTTTGCTGATAGCATGGGAAGGTGCAGATTAAACTAGCCGATGGTGTGGACTCCGAAATTGGTGCGCAAGTTGGAAGGTACTGAAGATAAACTTACATGTGCAGTATACCATTGGTTAGATTAGATCATAGGGGGATTTATCACTGAATTCGTGATAGAAACAACCATAAGTTACAACAAAGCAGAAAGGCAAGTTCTCCAAGGACCGCGGGGTAGACATATCATATCATTGAATACTTGGATTAAGATGCTGTTGTTGGGTGTGGAGCTTGATTATCTTCTGTATTCAAAGGTCTCAGTCGGATGTATACCCCAGGAAGACTGTACACCCCTCCACACGGGGGGGTGCAGGGGGGACTTGTCCCCCCAACAGGGGTTTGACGGGGTCAATCCTCCCCGGTTGGGGGGTCCGAGGGCTAGCGGTCCCCCAGCAGGGGTTTGGGGGCAGCGCCCACGAAGCTAAAAATAGATGTAAAATTTCCTTGTAAAAGTCTAGTAATTTCTAGTCAATCTGGGCCGTTCATTAGGCAGATGATCTGATGGTAGAAGTTATGTTTAATTTAGGGTTTTTTGCCCTATAAGGAAACCCCTCACTATATATGAGGTAATTGTATTGTGTCTATGTATATCTGTATTCTGAATGAGGAATAGAGAGGAGATTGAGAGTGAAGAGGGTGTTACAGTGGATTTTCTGTAGCTCGTATCTCTTCAGTTTGCTAGATAATATAATAAAAGAAGGACTGGCTATTTCTCTGTGGATGTAGCCCAAACTGGGTGAACCATGTATATTTGTTTCTCTCTTGTTTTATGCATTTTCTATGTTTATATTTATGCAATATTTTATGTGTTCCATTGCTCCATAATATATAATTTTCTAACAACCGGTATTAGAGCCGAAGGTCTATTTGGCTGATAAACTCGTAGGAGAGAGAAGGGTTCTTGGTTCAAGTGGGAGCAATGGTGGAAGATGGTAGTTTTAGGGACAAAATATTCAACGGTCAAAAATACTAGCTGTGGAAGATGCAGATGGAAGATTATTTGTATCAGAGAGATCTATAACTACCATTGAGCAGAAAGACAAAGAAACTGACGAGTATGGCGAACACAAAATGGGATATTCTTGACAGAAAATCACTTGGAACAATATGGTTGTGCCTAGTGGCCTCAAATAAGGTATTTCTTATGAACCGTTTATTTAATATGAAGATGTGAGAAGGTGGATCTGTTACTGATCATTTAAATGAATTTAATACAATTACTAGTCAGTTAAGTTTTGTAGGGGTAAATTTTGATGATGAAGTTAGGGCTCTGTTATTTCTGTGCTCATTGCCAAAAAGTTGGAATGGTTTAGTTATGGCCATTAGTGACTCTGTCTTTAGATATAGTACTTTAAAGTTTGATGATGTTGTTGGTGCAATCCTTAGCAAGGAAATGCAATGGAAAAGCTCCGGTGAGACGTCAGGTAATGCCTTGAATGCAGAGACTAGGGGAAGAAAAATGGAAAGAGGAAAGAGCCCAGGATATCACAGTAAGTCAAGAAAAGCTAGATCCAAGTCCAGATGGAGGATAGTGTGCTGGAAATGCGGGAAGAAAGGACACTTGAAGAAAGACTGCAAGTCTCGGAAGGGAAAAGAAGGAGACACACAACAAGAAAACAATCATGAAGTGAATGTAAAAGGTGATGTGTTGCAAGATGCTTTGATTCTTTCATTAGAAAATATTATTGATGCTTGGGTGGTCGATTAAGGGGCCTCATTCCATGCCACACCTGATAGGAAACATTTGCATGATTATGTTCAAGGATATTTTGGACAGGTTCGATTGGGTGATGATAAACCCTGTAAAATCGTTGGAATGGGTACAATTTTCATAAAACAACAGAATGGTAATCAATGGCTAATGAAGGAGGTAAGGCATGTTCGAGATCTAAAGAAAAATATTATTTCAACAAGGCAGTTGGTAGGTGAAGTTTGCATAACTACTTTCATAGATAAAACTTGGAAGGTCACTAAAGGATCCTTGGTAATAGTGAAAGGAGAAAAGGTTGGTACATTGTACTTATGCAATGGTATTTCTAATTCTGTTAATGATTTAATCTCTATAGGAGAAGATACAACATTGTGGCATCATAGGCTCAGGCACATGAGTGAGAAGGGGATGTAGATTCTTCACTCAAGAAATTTATTTCCAGGTTTGAAGCATGTCGATTTAAAATTCTGTGAGAATTGTGTTTATGGAAAGAAAAAGAGAGTCAGATTCCTTAGAGTTAGGAAAGAAAAGAAGATCAAAAAATTAGAGCTTGTGCATACATATGTATGGGGACCTACTCAGGTATCATCTCTTGGTGGCTCTCAATATTATGTTACTTTTATTGATGATGCAACCAGGAAAACCTAGATTTATTGTATTCAAAATAAATCTGATGTATTTGATACTTTCAGGAAATGGAAAGCTTTGGTTGAAAATGAGATAAGAAAAAGGTTGAAGTGTCTCAGATCAAATAATTGAGGTGAATATTGCAGAAAATATTTTAATAGGTACTATTCAAAGAATGGAATTCATGGAGAGAAGAAAGTTCCAGGAACACCACAGGAAAATGGTGTGTTAGAAATGATGAACAAGACAATCATGGAGAGTGCAAGGTGCATGAGATTGCATGCAAGATTGCCTTTACAATTTTGGGCAGATGTTGTAGATACTACTATTTATCTAATAAACAAAGGGCCTTCAAGTTCCTTGGATGGTGGTGTTCCAGAGGAAGCATGGACAGGTAAAAAGGTAAAATACTCTTTTTTAAAGCCTTTTGGTTGTGATGCCTTTGCCCATATTAATAAAGAAAATAGAACAAATCTTGAGGCAAAGTCAAAGAAATGTACCTTTATTAGATATGGTGTTAATGATTTCGGTTATCGCTTATATGATTACGAAAATCACAAAATCATTAGGAGCAGAGATGTAATATTCAATGAAAAGGTCTTGTATAAGAATCAATTACAGGAAAAGAAACAGGAAAAAGAAAATAAGGAATACACAGTTCTTGATGAGATCACTGAAAAAGTAAAGGTGCCTAAA
>APFE031559598.1:62825-92423 GCA_000404065.3 Pinus taeda
TAGTGTGCTGGAAATGCGGGAAGAAAGGACACTTGAAGAAAGACTGCAAGTCTCGGAAGGGAAAAGAAGGAGACACACAACAAGAAAACAATCATGAAGTGAATGTAAAAGGTGATGTGTTGCAAGATGCTTTGATTCTTTCATTAGAAAATATTATTGATGCTTGGGTGGTCGATTAAGGGGCCTCATTCCATGCCACACCTGATAGGAAACATTTGCATGATTATGTTCAAGGATATTTTGGACAGGTTCGATTGGGTGATGATAAACCCTGTAAAATCGTTGGAATGGGTACAATTTTCATAAAACAACAGAATGGTAATCAATGGCTAATGAAGGAGGTAAGGCATGTTCGAGATCTAAAGAAAAATATTATTTCAACAAGGCAGTTGGTAGGTGAAGTTTGCATAACTACTTTCATAGATAAAACTTGGAAGGTCACTAAAGGATCCTTGGTAATAGTGAAAGGAGAAAAGGTTGGTACATTGTACTTATGCAATGGTATTTCTAATTCTGTTAATGATTTAATCTCTATAGGAGAAGATACAACATTGTGGCATCATAGGCTCAGGCACATGAGTGAGAAGGGGATGTAGATTCTTCACTCAAGAAATTTATTTCCAGGTTTGAAGCATGTCGATTTAAAATTCTGTGAGAATTGTGTTTATGGAAAGAAAAAGAGAGTCAGATTCCTTAGAGTTAGGAAAGAAAAGAAGATCAAAAAATTAGAGCTTGTGCATACATATGTATGGGGACCTACTCAGGTATCATCTCTTGGTGGCTCTCAATATTATGTTACTTTTATTGATGATGCAACCAGGAAAACCTAGATTTATTGTATTCAAAATAAATCTGATGTATTTGATACTTTCAGGAAATGGAAAGCTTTGGTTGAAAATGAGATAAGAAAAAGGTTGAAGTGTCTCAGATCAAATAATTGAGGTGAATATTGCAGAAAATATTTTAATAGGTACTATTCAAAGAATGGAATTCATGGAGAGAAGAAAGTTCCAGGAACACCACAGGAAAATGGTGTGTTAGAAATGATGAACAAGACAATCATGGAGAGTGCAAGGTGCATGAGATTGCATGCAAGATTGCCTTTACAATTTTGGGCAGATGTTGTAGATACTACTATTTATCTAATAAACAGAGGGCCTTCAAGTTCCTTGGATGGTGTATCTGAGGAGGCATGGACAGGTAAAAAGGTAAACTACTCTTTTTTAAAGACTTTTGGTTGTGAAGCCTTTGTCCACATTAACAAAGAAAATATAACAAAGCTTGAGGCAAAATCAAAGAAATGTACCTTTATTGGGTATGGTGTTAATGATTTTGGTTATCGCTTTTATGATTATGAAAAACTCAAAATCATTAGGAGAAGAGATGTCTTATTCAATGAAAAGGTTTTGTATAAGGATCAGCCGCAGGAAAAGAAATAGGAAAATGAAAACAGAGAATACACAGTGCTTGATGATATCACAGGAAAAGTGATGGTGCTTGAAAATTATAATGATGAATAACCAGAAAAAAAACCACAACAGTAACAAGCACTTCAAACACCTGAAAGTGGTGTTATAAGATCTACTAGGATAAGTAGACCCCCTGAATGATACTCTCCTTCATTATATTATGTATTGTTGAAGGATTCTGGTGAACTAGAATGTTGTGAAGAAGTGGTGCAGGAAGAAACCAAGAAGGAGTGGGAGCTATCCATGAAAGAAGAGATGGACTCCTTAGCACATAACCGTGGGAGCTAGACATGAAAGAAGAGATGGACTCCTTAGCACATAAGCAGACATGGGACTTAGTCAGGTTGCCTACAGGTAAAACAACATTGTAGAATAAATGGTTTTACAAGTTGAAGGAAGAAGATGGAGGTAGAAAAAAGTATAGAGCTAGACCTGTGGTGAAAGGGTTTGCACAGAAAAAGGGTATAGACTTTGATGAGATATTTTCTCCTATTGTGAAAATAACTTCGATCAGAACTATTCTAAGTCTAGTAGTAGCTGAAGATTTGCATCTTGAGCAGTTAGATGTAAAGAAAACCTTTCTCCATGGGGATTTGGAGGAAGAGATATATATGCAATAGTCACAAGGATATTAGGTAAAAGGGAAGGAGAAACTAGTGTGCAGGTTGAAGAATACTTGTATGGCTTAAAACAGGCTCCAAGGTAGTGGTATCTAAAAATTGATAGGTTTATGTCTGAACAAGGTTATACTAGATGTCACTTTGATCATTGTGTTTATCTCAAAAGGAAAAATGATGGCAGCTATAGTATATTGTTATTGTATGTAGATGACATGCTTGTTGTAGTTTCTAACATGTAGGAGATAAATGTGCTCAAAAGAAAATTGGCAAACTCATTTGCAATGAAGGATTTGGGTGCTACAATACAAATCCTTGGTATGAGAATAACTGATGACAGGAAGAATCACAAATTAACATTGTCTCAAAGTGAGTATACAGAAAAGGTTTAATATGCAGAATGCAAAACCAGTTAGTATACCTTTGATTAGCCATTTCAAATTAAGTAAGGAGGAGTGTCCCAAGACTCAGGAAGAACTGGCTCATATGTCTAAAGTTCCATATGCATCAGCAGTTGGAAGCTTAATGTATGCAATGGTCTGCACGAGGCCTGATATTGCACATGCAGTGGGAGTTGTAAGCAGGTACATGAACAATCCAAGAAAAGAACATTGGGTGGTGGTGAAGTGGATTCTTAGGCATTTGAGAGGTACCACAAGTCAAGCATTATGCTTTGGTGGTTCAAACATTGTTCTACATGGATATGTTGATGCAGATATGTCAGGTGAGAGAGATAACAGGAGGAGCACTACAGGATATGTATTTACTATAGGTGGAATAGCTATCAGTTGGGTTTCAAAAATCCAAAGTGTTGTTGCACTTTCAACAACAGAAGTGGAGTATGTTGCTGCTACAAAGGCTAGTAAATAAATGATTTGGTTACAAAGGTTTGTAGATGAATTGGGTAAGAAGAAGGAGTTCCATAGGTTATATAGTGACAACCAGAGTGCCGTACATCTTGCAAAGAACTCTACATTTCATTCCAAGACTAAACATATACAACTCAAGTACCATTTCATACGGTCAACATTGGAAGATGGAAAGTTGAAGTTGGAAAAGATACACACTAGTTAGAATCCTGCAGATATGCTAACAAAAGTTGTAACTAGGGAGAAACTGAGAATCTGTATTCTAAGAAACTAAGAATTTGTATTCCGAGTGAGGAAGAGAGAGGAGATTGAGAGCAAAGAGGGTGTTACAATGGATCTGCTGTAGATTGTATCTCTTTAGCTTGCTGGATCATATAACAAAAGAAGGATTGGCTGTTTCTCCGTGAATGTAACCCAATCTAGGTGAATCACGTATATCTGTGTCTCTCTTGTTTTATGCATTTTCTGTGTTTATATTTCTGCAATATTTTATGTGTTCCATTGCTCCATAACATATAATGTTCTAATATCTGTTGTGCGAAAAACGGATCCTACGTATATATTGAGGTCTGGAGTATGGAGTGGAAGGGGTTATTGAAGAAGAAGAGAAGTAGAAAACAACCCTTTGATTTCTATCTTGCTAGAAAGTGAGGAGGACCTCACTAGGTTCCCTCTAGGAAGTGTAGTCCCATTGATTAAAGAATGCTTCCCACTGATACCACCTCCATCTACACCGCCACCTGCTTCACTAGTTTCAAGTCCATCCACACAAACACCCCCTCCACCACCAAAAGCTGGGACGGAAACTGCAGTCAAGTTACCAACATTTCGGGGTGTGGGGAATGAAGAGCCAAGTCGATTCTAGTTTGTGAGAAAATCTGTATGGGACATGGAAGGCATAACAGATGAAAACATTAAAAAGGCCACGTTGGTCAGTGCACTATAGGACCGCGCACTGACATGGTACATAAAATACTTGACCGACCATCCAAATGAGGGAATAGCAGCGATCTAGGATGTGCTTTACAAAGAGTTTGGCCGACCAAATTGTAAAACCCAGTCGGTCATTGGGTTCAAGGAGATAGCCATGTTTCCTGGTTAAACTTTGTGGGATCTAGACCAGAGATTAAAGAGTACTATCATCGAAGCTAACATGACTTTGACATATGGGCAACATTACGCATGGCTTGTGGCTTCCTTGATGCTCCATCTGAGGATGGCTTTGGCACAACATAGGATCTCAACCCAAGCCAAGGAACTAGAAGGAACAATGAGGTTACATGCGACCCCAATACCGAACCCAGGGTTGGGAGTTCAGCAAATCCATGCACAACTTCAAAACTTGAGCTTGGAATTGCAGAGTCTGAAGCAAGGAAGAGTGTCCCGACCAGAGGTACGACTGAAGGTAGGATGTATTAAATGTAAGAGACAAGCACACGACACAGACCATTGTCTGGTTTTCTTGAACCATCTGGTAGACGGAGGCCTGATGGTGTTAAAAGTGGAGGTACAAGCAGGGTCAAGTGCTCCGCCTGTGCTCTAGTGCGCAATTTTCCAAGTAGCAGGAAAGCATGCCATAGACAACTACCACCTATTACCAAACTTAAGACAACCTGGTCAACACTTATTTTGTAACTTTTCCAGAATGATGGGTCACGAGGAAAGGGATTACCGCATGTGATGGATCGACCACCTACGTATCGGATCCAAATAGAGACGCACGAGCACAACCCGACTGCACCATTCATGTGCGAGGGATTCTTGATACATGGATGGGGGTGTAGAGGATGGGGCCTCAGATAGGGCCACAGACAATTGATCTGTTATAATTGTGATGGACAAGGACATTATGATCGGGAATGTATGAATCCAACTAGAGCTTTTTGTCCATCATGCTACTAGTTTGATCACGATGCAGTCAATTGCCCTACGCTGATTGCAAGGGGTTACCATGGACATTGATGATGCCAGCATGCGAACAAATTTTGAAGTCATTGAAATCGTGGATGACAGTAACCCATATCCAGCGTTACTAGGGATAGATTGGGCAATCGACATGAATGGAATCATCAACCTTAAGAAACGAAAAATGATCTTTGAAAAGAATTGTCTTTGAGTAGTAATTCCATTGGATCCAGTTGAAGGAACATGTTATACTGAACCTGTGCATGGCGACGAAAGTGATGGGGAACTAGATTGTATCTATCAGCTCACAACATGAGATTGGGATAGGGTGAATCCAACAGTAGATGGTCAATTCTCATGGGATCGCAATAGCTCTTGCATGTCAGATTCAGATGAAGAGGTTGAACGACGATAGAACTGCTTGGATGAAGTAACCACATTAAATTGCAATAGGATGGTTGCAACGGGAGTTGTAGAACCATCCACGGAGGAAGCCAAAAAACCGGTTGCCTCAGTCAGGCTGAAATTAGGGGCATCTATAATATCTATGGTAGCACATTGAATGACCTTGGGTTCGGCAAAAATGGAAGTCGTAATCAAGCAAAGAAGAAAGAATGAAGGTTGTGGACAGGTGCAGGCACAAGGGGCCAGAAAAGCTAAGGGAAGTAGCCTAAAGCGACTCTGGTCGCTAGTAACCGATGACAACATCCACAGGGACTCAAGGGGTAGCCCACATCACAACCTTCTAGAAGAAGTGATGGAAGAAAGCTCAGAAGAAGCTGGATAGTTGCAGGCCCCGCGTTGACAACACACCCTGGGTATAGTTGAAAGACCAAAGAGCGATACGTGGGAACGGATTCCGCAAAATGTCACACCACGATACTCACAACAGAATAGCCCCTCTACACATAAGGCGCTTCAGACTGCTTAGAAGTACTACTAAGAACAACTAAGCTGTGACCTTGCTGGGAGGCACACATCCTCGGAACAAAAAAATAGCTACCCAAGTGATCGAGCGGTGCTTGCAGCCTGGGCTGGCAGGGACATTATGACAATGCACTAGTGGTGCAAACACATGACTAATGGTTGACACTACAGTCTCAGTGCCCTGAGTAGTTGAAAGAAGGCGTGAGACTATAAAAAAGTCTGTAGGAAGTTGGTCTGGTGAAGAACTTCCCTCCCAATCGCAACAGCATCCGAGGAACTACACTACTGCGTGGACCAATCAAGAGATGACCATTAGCACCACTATTCATGACAAGGACGTTACGATATGGTAGAAAGGAGTGGGTGGTGGACGTTTAAGGCGAAGGTTCCTAGTCGAATCTGCTAAGATTTGCCGAGGGGACAGTAGCCCTACGCTAGAAAAGGAGGGAATAATTTCATTCAAAATCTCAGTTTTATTTTATGATAAGGGCATGAAACAGACATATTGGCACTATACATCAGAGTAGAGTAGCAAGCAATTGGCTCCTAGACAACCCACGAGTACCATGGCTAGAACCTGAGCACAATTCACGAAAGAAATGCAGCTGAATTCAGAAGAGCCAGAGGGTAGGAGTCGGGCACCGGGGGCTCCGAAATCCCCATGCACACCACGAAAGAAAAATGCTAAGCAAAATATGGGAAAAGTTCAAGCCTCATCATGGTTCACCAAGCAATCCACAACCAATAAGGGCAAAGCTATTTCCACCGAAATTGACGAGGATGACGATGCTCCCCAAGAATTGCTTGATCAAATAGACGCACAGGATGAGGAAGAGGGTGATGCATTCCAACTCCCATATTTACCTCCATATCTTTCTCCATGGCAAGGGTCAACGAAGGTACCCAAGGACTTGGATGTCACGAAGGTTGAGGTTCAGGCCCCACTTCTTCCTGATGATATAAGGTTTGAAGGCTTGCCATTGGGGCACATCCCGAGACTTAAGTTTGAAGATTGGGATCTGGGTGACTGTGATAAGTTCCCTGTATTGGCCGAAGACATTTTATTCCCACGAGTATGGTTACTAGATGTGGAGAAGGCGGGCATCCTCAACTTCATATGGTTACCTGACTACCACTGCATGACTATTACTACATTTGTAATTCGATAACTACTCTGTCTGGTACATGATGGATTCTTGTGGTTGGAAGAGCTGATCCCGATCACAGCTAAACTAATTCACCAAATAACACACCTATTGTAGAATGGAAATGATCTTGCTGACACCGCAGGAACTAGTAGCAAGGTAGGACTTGCCGAAACAACAAAAACTCGATATCAGCTAGAGAAAGGTAAGCGCGGATATGTCATAGCCAGCATCAATGACTGAGCCGTCTGAGTGGCTACCTAGCTCCTTGCTTGTAAACTTATGAGGAAATGTTGTGTAGACGAATTACCCGCTTTTGTCATTGCGCTGGCTAGATAATGTGCCGAAGGGGTTCAGTTTAATTGGGCACAGTTCTTGTGCAACGAAATCCTAACCAATTGTTAAGAAGCACAAGACAAAGGTAAGACATTTCACTATGCATGGTTTCTTTTGTTAATCCTCTTGGTTACATGTGAACTACCATAGGATATCTAGTTCCATAACATTACAGAGGACCTCCCTGAGACAGTGCGGTATCTGGCGCTAGGCGGTACTAGGGATGCGACAAGGGTTTCCGCAATTCGTGCATTTTGGACCTCTATTGAAGGAAGCATAAGGACAAGGATTTCTCAATGACGATGAATGTCTCCCATGATCTATAATAATTTCTAGAGCACAATTGAGTTCAAAGCTGACATGCATCACTTGTACGTCAAGGCGCGGAAGGATTCAGAACAATCCTGGGTCACACTCTCATTCATGGCAATTGATGAGGCAATATACCCAATTTTGGCAGTGTGGCCACTCAAATGGTGCACCCCAGATAAGGCCATCCTTGACCAACTTGCCACGCAATAGCAGAAGAAGGACAGCCAGCAGTGACTCATGCACTTGGCAAAAAAGGCACGACAAGAACAACAAAGGGCCTAGCAGCAACAAGTGTCCAAGAATCTACCAGCAGAAGAGATCATGGCAGAGCAGATATTGGAGTTAGACTAGGAAACAGAGACACAAGACCATGCAGACTATGTCAAGTGATCACACACACAGGACTCACCAACTGCCTGGAAAAAGTCCAAAATAGAAAAGGCTTTGGAGAAAGAATTCACAGTGAGTCCTACCATTGCCAGTGCCTTCCTCGAACTAATTACAGAGTAAACAATTGTGTTGGGGTACATTAAGATGCAATTAGAGGCAATGCAGGCAAACTCTCTAGGCAGGTTCCTCCTCACTGATAATACAATTGCAGCTGAGTAGATGGTGCACATGCCCACACCAAATACTATACAGTTTCCAACCAATGCTATCCTAGCCAAAGGCACCAGTGACGACCATAGTTGGGAGTTAAATATGGCTACCCTACCCGGGGGGTCATTCTACCAACTACAGGAGGGCTAGGGAAAGTCACACCCTTCACACTTTAAGGGAGAAAAAATCCAAGTTAGAACAGGTAAATCTTTAGCACACTGCCTTGGTCAAACATTATTGGGACATCGAACAAGCCGTGACAGAAGCATGCAACACGATTCTGGCATTAGATATCCTCGTGGACGTTCCAGCTGTTACCACGGTTCAACACATGGCAACAGGAATGCACATGGCCCAAGAGACGACCACAAAGGCATAGGGGGAGCTTACCAGTAGAGCGTAGAGCTTAGACTCCAGGTGCAGTAACCTTTGGTAGATCGTGAACAATTTTGTGCCGAAATTCAAGCAGGGATAGAAATAATGAGGTGCGTTGTCCATGAATATTTGGGGCTCTTACATCAGTCGATTAGTATACTTACATCTCTCCAAGAGGACCCCACCATACAACGTGTAGAAGCTAAGGCACGCATGCTATAACAGGCCTATGATATAGCTCGGGGTGATGCCCAAATGGACGTTGCACGACAAGAAGAGGCAGAGCTTAAAAAACACATTCAGCATTGGCTCGATGAAGTGTTTGCCATTTGTACAATGATTGAGAGAAAGTTAGCACATATGTAGGCAGTATGAGATTCTGAGCAGGAAAATCCAACTAACATGGAGGCATCAGTGACTCCAGTGGAACAGGTACAATGGCTCACCACAGAATTTGTTGAAGAAACACACATTGTGCAGAAGCTAGTAACCAACCTCCGTGAGAAGATCGCCCCACCAGCCAAGTGACTCGGGACGAGTCACGATGATTGTGTTGGGGGATTCTTGGGTAACAGAAGCCCCATGCAATGGTTAGAGGATGCGAAGACGAACTTTTTTGGTAAAGATAGGGTAGAGACTCCGCTGAAAGCACAGAGCATGAATTATAATAGGTTGAGTCAAAAGGTAGTCTGCCTAAAAATAATGTAACAAAACGTAAATAGGGTCGGCCTGCACAGGTGTCTCGGTCCAAAGAAGGGTATAAATAGAGCGAGGCTCTATGGGTAGAGGGAGGAGATTTTTTGATGATATGAAATGTAATGGGTTCTTGAAAAAGATATTTGGAAAGAGTCTATAAGTCTGAGTTGAGAGATTGGGGTAGTAGGTAGAGGATCTCTATGTGCGCGGACCCCTGCAACTGAGTGCGCAGGGCAGATTTGGATGTATTAAGGATAAAGTGGAAATAAAGATAAGTTTCTTCTGGAATTCTATGTTTCTTTTGAACTATCATAATATCTATTTAATATTAACTACTTATGGTTGGAATGAGTATAAATCTGGGTTTATTTTAATACGTGAATCAATTGTGTTGGTTAAATGTTTGCTTAAAGACCTTGGTAATTGATAACCACATCATCTAATAGAATAACACACTAATAATAAATATATACTCAAGCAGGATCTATGCTAGTACCGAGCATTACGGAGCTGTAAAGCAGTGCGCGAAACCTCCAGACCACACCAAGACATCCCTAGGGTGTGGAAACCTGGTTCCAGCACCCTCCCCTGTTATCTCGGGTGAGACCTCAGTACGTGCTCTGTGGGCTATTGCCGAAAGGGTTGGTAGCTGTGGGATTTGTTTAGCTAAATAACTCTTCCAAACCTGGGTCAGGTCCATATAAGCCAACATGACTAGATATTGAAAATAAATATGTCCTCTGGTTCTTTTGGATACTCTTTTCTCCAAAACAGCTTTAACTTCTTTCTTAACGGTCTTTGCCATTTGTTCTTCCCAGTTCAAGGTTTGAACTTCATCTTTTATGGTTTCCTCCTGTAGCTCTATCTCTTTCCCTTTGTATGGATACAAATCTTCAATATTGAAGATAGTTGATATTCCAATCCCTTCTTGGAATTCAATTTCATATGCATTAGCTAAAAACTTTCTTACAATTCTACACAGTTCTATTTTTTTCATCTTTAGTTTATTGTAAGTCTTAGCAAGAAATAATTCTTTTCTCAAATATATCATCACTAAATCTCCCACTTGGAATTATTTCTCTCTTCTTTCCATATCCACTCTTTGCTTATATTTACCACTGCTTTCCTGCAATCTAGCTTTTACATCTTCTTGAACTCTTTGCATCTGTTCTACAAACTCTTCAGCTTTTGCACTTCTTATTTCTTGTTTACCCAAATTTCTGAGCTCATACACAACTCTCCGATTCATTCCAAAAACAATCTGAAATGGACTCATTCCAGTACTTCGGTTTGGAGTGTCATTATAAGCAAATTCAGCCTGAGCCAGTGCTAAATCCCACTACTAAAGATTTTGATACACTAAACTTCTCAATATGTTTCCCAAACTCCTGTTTACTACTTCGGTCTGTCCATTTGTTTGAGGGTGGTATGGTGAACTGAACTAAGGTTAGCTAATAGTTTCTTCTAAAAAGTTCTCCAGAAATGTCTTACAAACTTTGTATCTCTATTAGACACAATACTTATAGGCAATCCATGTAATCTTATAGTTTCTGAACAAAATAGATTAGATATATGTGTTGCATCACTAGTCTTCTTACAAGCAATGAAATGTGCGATCTTGGAAAATCTATCTACCATGACATAAATGGAATCATTCCCTCTTGAGTTTTAGGTAATCCCAAATCAAAATCCATGCTAACTGAATCCCAAGGTCGGTCTAGTATTGACAATGGCTGATATAATCCTGTATTCTAACTTCTCCCCTTAGAATACTGACATATCCTGCACTTCTCAACAAATCTCTTAACATCAGTTTGCATTTTAGGCCAATAATAAAAAGCATTCACTTGAGAAAAGGTTTTATCTTGTCCAAAGTGACTAGATAATCGTCCACTATGTTTTTCTTTTATTATGTTTTCCCTCATAGAACATTTGGGAATACACAACTTGTTGCCTTAAACAATAAGCCTCCTTGGATGAGATAATCTAACCATTTACTTCTGTTATGAACTATTGGATTTTGTACTACTATATAGATATCTTTGAAATCTGCATCTCTTTGTACATTTCAATCATTTCTCCAGATCCTACAACAACAACTTTGAATTCTTGCACAATAAAACTTACCCTGCTCAATGCATCAGTGACTTTATTCAACTTACCACTTGTGTGCTTTATCACAAAAGTAAAGCTTTACAAAAATTCTACCCACTTGGCATGTTTCTGGTTCAATTTCAGGTGGTTGTTGATGAACTGTAATACATGATTGTCCAAATACAATATGAATTCCTTTGGTAGTAAATAATGTCTCCATTTTTCAAGGCTTGTACAATAGCGTAAAACTCTTTATCATAAGAAGAATACTTCTTCTTCACTTCATTCAATTTCTCACTGATGTAAGCTATTGGTCTTTGTTCCTGACTCAGAACTACACCAACTGCAACTCTGCTAGCATTTGTTTCAACTTGAAATACTTTTCAAAATCATGCAAAGCTAAAATTGATGCCTCTGTGATTTTCCTCTTCAGAAATTTAAAATTCTTGTCTGCTACTTTTATCCACTTGAATGGTTGATTGGTCTCCTTAATTGTTTCAAGAATTGGTGCACAAGTCTAACTAAAACCTCTGATAAATTTTTTGTAAAAACTTGCAAGACCATGAAAACTTCTTACCTCAAATATATTTCTGGGAATAGGCCAATTCCAAATTGCTTGGGATTTCTCTGGATCCATTTTCAATCCTTCTTTAGAAACTGCAAATCCCAAGTAAATTAATGCCTCCTTGATGAAACTACATTTCTTCAGATTTATCAGTAGTTTCTCTTTCTGTAGATTTCTTAAAACCAATTTAATATGATCTAGATGTTCTTCCTTACTTTTACTAAAAACTATAATATCATCAAGATAAAAAATCACAAACTTGCTTGCATATTCCTTCAAGACTTCGTTCATCAATCTTGTGAACATACTAGGTGCATTAGTGAGTCCAAAAGGCATCACTAACCACTCATACAACCCATTGTTTGTTTTAAATGCAGTCTTCCACTCATCTCCTTCTTGAATTCTTATTTGATGATGTCCACTCTTTAGATCTATTTTAGTAAAATACTTTGATCCACTCAAACAATCCATTAAATCATCCATGCGTGGAAAAGGAAATATATACTTGATTATGATCTTGTTTATGGCTCTGGAATCTATGCACATACGCCATTTACCTCCTTTATTTGGACTGAGTACTGTTGGTACAACACATGGACTAAGAACCTCTCTGATTAGTCCCTTATCCATCAGTTCTTGTACTTGTCTTCCAACTTCTACATTCTCTTGAGGTGTCAACATGTAAGTGGCTTTGTTTGCAAACTCACTCTCGGTATTAAGTCAATGTGATGATTGATACTCCGAACAGGTGGTAACGTGTTCGAAAACTCATCCACAAAAATGTGAGAAAAATCATCTAAGAGAATTTTAACTTCTTCAGATAAATCATCCAAGTTCATGGAAGTTAAAATTACCTTCAGTCTTCCTATGATAGCGAAATGCATTTCTTCATTTTTTCCAATCTCTTGCAACAACCCCTTTCCACTCATCAGAATAACACTACTTCCAGGTGCTCCTTTTTGAGCGTCATCCTTCAATGACAGCAATGTATGTTTATTTCCATCTTTCTCCAGAGTATAAGTGTTTCTCCTCCCATCATGAATAGCTTTCTGATCAAACACTGCCACAGTCTTCCTAGCAATACATGGCATACATCCGTTGGCATTAAATTGCATAATATTACATCCTTATATGTACAAATTTATTTTCCAACCTTACATTGTTCTATCACAATAATCTGATGTCCTTTCTGCAACCATGACACTTTGTAAGGAGTAGGGTGTACTATCTTCACTAGTTCGAGCTTGTCCACCATCTCTATAGAAACAAGGTTATCAGTGCTTCCATAGTCAATTATTACTTTAGAGCACTTACCTTTTGATTTACAGGTAGTTCTGAATAAATTCTTCCTCTACACTGGTTCTTCAATCTCTTTCTCTGTCTTAAGTAATGTCCTTCTCAACATCGGGGATGCTCCTACTTTAGGGGGTTCTTCCTTATCCATAATTCAAGGTGTTTCTGGCTTTGCCTCAACCACATTCACATTCCTCTCACTTGCTAGTTTATTATGAGGACGGTCCCACAACACATGTCCCCATTCTCCACTTGTGTAGCACTGAATATCTCTTCCTTTGCCTCTTCCTCTGGGTGAAAATATTCCTCTATTAAAATGTCCTCTCTATGGTGTTCTACTACCTGAATTGCTCGCTTCATGCTGATGTTGTTGTCCCCTTGGTCTGGTAGTTCCTCTATCTCTTACTACGCTTCTTCCTATATTCCTATGATTATGTTTTCTCAACATCTTCTCCTCTGCCTTCAAACTTGCTTGATAGGCATCCTCAATAGTCTTTAGACCTAACAAGCTGATCTTGTCTTGTATGTCATATCGTAAGCCATTGATATATCTAGATACCTTCTCCATGTCATATTCGACATGTCTTGCTGTAATACTCAATCTATAAAACTCTTCTGTGTACTATTCAATAGACAATACTTTTTGCCTTAAATTTTGCAACTATTTAAAAAGATTTAATTGATAATCTTTAGGCATAAATTTGGCTTTCATTTTACTTACCATTTTGTCCCATTACTTGATCTTGGACTTTCCTTTCCACATTTTGGATGTCTATAGCTCATCCCATCAAAGAGCTGCATGACCCTTCAATCTGGTAACTACAAATTTCACCTTCTTCTTGTTGTCAACTTCCTCTTCATAGTCAAAGTATTTGTCTAATGACCTGATCCAATCCATTAGCTCTTCTACATTGAGACTCCCTTCATACGTAGGAATTTCTACCTTTGGTTTTCCTCCTACTTTCACCAACATCTTAACAATTCTAATAGTTTCATTTTCCTCCTCTTCTTCTTCCTCAGAAGATTCTTCTTTAGCATTGTCATCCCCTTCATCATGTGTTCTTCTCTGAGTAGTCTCAATTGTTTCCATCCTCGTACGCAGACTTCGGATCTCCTCCAACAGAACTGCATTTGCTTCCAGCCTTCCTCGACCAATGCTAGCTCTTCTCCTGAGCGGCATGTTTACTGTAATCAAATTTAATCTTTTTGTGCTTTGATACCACAAATGATGCAGGAATAAATTGTTTTGAGAAATCTCAATAATCGGCCCCCGTGTTTGCTATTTATAGTCCAACCCTTCCTGTGCTGCTCTTCTTTCCTTAATATACGCCTGTCAACAGATATTTCGTTTATTTAACAGAGCCAATCGGTGGTACACCGTAGATCACACACCTTGATCTGAAAGTCCACAACTAATATCTTAATCAGATATCACTATGGGAAAGCACTTCGGTCTTAACACACACATATAGAATGTTGCGATGCGATATATTCAATGGTCACATCACCCATCGCATATCACAAGTTACCAACGCTTCAAGCCCACTTCCTTACCAAATGAAATATTGTGATGCGATGGATCGCAATCACCCATCACACAGTCTTATGGCTAAAGTTCCTATCACACATCAATGATTTATTGCGATGCAGTATATCAGTGATTGTACATTGCAATTCCTCAAGGCCTAAGGTCCACTCCCTTGTAAACAAACATTACGATGCGATAAGGGATAATCCAATAGTTGGTAGGGTTTCACACCATTGGTTGGGACTTAAGCAACATCAACACTAATAATAATATAAAGGTCTGCGATTCCTATTAACTTTGTGTTTTATATCATGAAGCATAAAAATAGAGAAATACTCAATTATGTTCCGAATACAAATAAACAAAGGCAAACAAGAGTGCTCAATGGAAACAACACATTAATGCACACTAAATCATTTATTCAATACAATGACACTTACAGAGTCTCGACCCTTTGGATCGATTACAGCAATTAAAAAGACTCATGTTTCAATACAGAAATCCTCACTCTATTAATTGACTCTTGCTTCCTCAATCCTATCTCTCTCTGCCCATCCTCTTACATTATATTTTTCTTCATTTTATCAATCCCATCCTGTCTAAAAACTCAATCCCTATTATTAAACAAACTAAAAGTCAAATCACTATTTTCTAGTTATATCACACACCTATGCTAACAACTTATCTTTGAATCTAAAATACGTAAAATTATGCTTATTATAATAAATGAAATACAACTCATTTCTTGAGAGATCCAACTCTCTCTGTAAAAAATGACTTTTGACCACTCAGGTCAGTGAATTTCAACTTGTTTAGCTACAACATGTGAAAAAATCTTCACATTGTTGGCTAAGTCCAGATGCTCCTGCATCACCTTCCCTTGGTAGACAAGGATTTCCGAATCAGAGATACAGGTGCATATGAGGTCTTGATCAAACTTCACTGTTTGAGTAGGGACATATATCTGAACCATTATGATGACATTGGTCTTTGGGAATCTAATTATCCAAAATACCAATTTCCCTAGGTACACGTTTTTCCTGAAATTGTCCATATGTGCCATGCCCATTACATTCCCAGCCAAAGAGCGATAATGTCCCCTGACTAGAAAGTCCTGTTTACCATCGCAGCTGAATCAATCAATGAGATGTTACAAGTCCAACCAGGTCCAAACCTGACCCCACTCTCAAAATGAGATTGGTTAGACCTGAACACCAAGTTGATTCCATCAAGATTGGCCCAATTATTCCAAACTTTCATTGTTGAAGACCAACACATTCCTAAATATGCCCTCCATATGTTTCTACCATTTTCTCTGAAAGAGGCAAGCATATTATCACTATGATATCATGTGTTTTGGGCTGCACCACTGATGAATTTTTTGATGAGCTTATCCTAGCCTTCATGTCCATTTCACCCTAGGAAACCCTCCTGCTACTATATACAATTATGCCCAATTCATAGCTGAGAGGATGCATGAACAATTTACTAGAATGCATAATGAGAGAGTGTTCAAGTACTCATCTATACTTTACCATATGTTTTTATATTATCAATCAGATAGGTTCCCTTTCAACCTTCAGAAGCCTATAATAGAGGTCATCTTAGGTATGTCATATTTTGGACTCCATTATGCCACAAGTATTCATCACCATACACTTATGTAGACTTCATTGATTTGTTTGTCCATCCAGTCATGACCATGTTGACATGAAGTCCTCCACCTAGAATAAGCCAAGATATCAAAAGGGTCCTCAAATTTTCTAAGCAAAGTAAAACGGGAGATTGGTACCTTTACCAAAAACACATAGAAATAAGAATCTATGGTTGCCAGCTTGCCCCATAAAAACTCCCCAAATACCTCCCCATGAGGTTATCTGCTCCAGAGTATTATAGGAAAATAATGAATTTGATGAAGTCATTCTATATCAGCCAAGAAAAGAACATAGTTTAGTGTTAAAAACCAGTTAGGCCCTTTCATTTGCAACTCTAGAGAAGTAGGGGGAAAATCTGATTTTGCAACAAATGAAGTTTCAAAACAGTTTCATGTGCAGATATGACCCTCAAGGGTTTTTGACCGGACTTAGACAAAAGGTCAAATTAGGGCCTTACATTCAACATCCCATACCAGAGATTGAAAGATATGCAAATCAATCTAAGTGGTTGGAGAACACTCTTATAGATAGGGATAACACAAAGGTAAATCTTGAGAATTCCTTGATTGATTTAGAAAGACAACTTGATGAAATCTTGTTTTTGCAAGTACCTGAACAACAAGAGAGAACCATGAGCACCCCTCCTCTTATGCAGAATCCTCAAAATGAGGAAATGAATCCCAAGAGGAACATAAAGGGAGCCTCCACTTCAGCCATGGACACCTCCAATGTGCAATATGAAGGCAGCCAAAGCAAAAGGCCAAGGCTCAATCCTGTTTAAGAACAAGAAGACACATAAGGCTCAACAGAGGTAACTAATAATGAGTTTGACATGAAGAGGCGCACAACTCCATCTGGAGAAATTCAAGAGCCATCCACATCACATACTTAAATGTTGGAAATGCAGCTCAGTGTAGAAGTCTCCTTATTTAGTAGGCCTGATGATAAATACAAACACATTAAAGACATGTATACAGAAATCAAGATGAGAAATGAAAAACTAAAGGCCCAATCTTATGCATGGTATTTAAAGATTACACCTACCAATCAAACCAGGTTGATGTCATCTTTTGACATCAAGGAGGGAAAGATGCAAATGTCCTTTATAAAACCAACTGTGCAATCACCATGGATATCAACAAATTATAAAAATATTGATTTTGAGGTATTGGTGAGGGATATCCATCCCATAGACCAAATTAAATTCCACAAAGAGGCCGGAGAAATGATTTACCCCACCCTGACTGGAAAAGCCATAACTACCCATTAATTGCATAATTCTTTGACCTATATCTCAGCTTATTATTAGTTGGAGAAGGCCTCCTCACAGGTCAAGGATACTAAACTTAAGTCTCTGGAAGACTTAGTGATTGAATTGGGACATGATACCAAAGAAATCAAAGCCACAGACTAACTAATTAAGAAGAAGAATGATGACATTCCAACATGTAAAAAACAATTGAAGTTACCTCAGTTGTAGCATCCCCAGACATAGGAAGTCTTGGAGAGCTAGGCTAAGCATGAAGAATTGACAGACTTAGTCCCCAAACTCAATGATTAGTTAAGGGAAATAGAGAATGAATTGGACACTTTAATCCAATTAAAACAAACTGATATTGCCACTACCTCAGTGAATTCCATCCAAATAGTCTCAACAATTGTTCCTTCTACATTGGCAACCTCATTGGCTCCAACAGCTCCTATGGCCACAACAAAACAGGTTTTAGCACAATCTACATCAGCAGTAGGTACATCAGATGAAGTAGAAAAAATGGTTAGAGATATGGAGGAAATGTCCATACAGGCTATAGAAATGAAAAAGCTAAAAGAAAAGGTGAAAATGTTGGAAACTAATTGCAAGCTTGCCAAAATCTTGCACAAGGAAGAAGTGTAAAAGGATGCCAAAATGACTGAAAGAATAAAAGCCATGGAAAAGGACCTAACCTTGAGAGAACATCTTGGACAAGCTAAGGAACTGCTATGGGCCAATATCATTGACTCTGCCAATGATATTTGGCCATCTATTCAAGTAATTTTTGAGCAGATATATCTGATAAAGATGGCTACAGAAGCCATCCAAAAGGTAAAAGAGGAATTGGGAGAAATGCCTAAAGATGCCACTAGAATCATCCAATTCCTTAACAGTAAAAATAGACATGAGCTTCAAGAATTGGATATTTAGGACAAAACTAAAACAATTTTGGAAGCAAGGAAGGTCCTTTCGAAGAGAAACTTGATGTTAAACTTGGAGGACAAATGTCAGAATATGTAGGTAACTGTTGATAGATTTATGACTAAGTTTCAAATTTTTAAAGAGAAAGGGTTACCTAGTCCCTTAGCCATAAATGACAAGCTCATGACCCAACAATATTACAACAACAAACTCAGAGGGCTAGCAAAAGAAAAGGCTAGTACATCATCAATCAAAGCATTGCCAACAGGCAAAGTACTTTATCACACATTTGAAAACTTGTTTTACCTCCAGTATGAGGTAAAACACTTGTTTGTCAACAAGACTACTTTTTCCAAGTACACTGAGGCAGATGAAATATACAGAAGGATGTTGAAGCTCCAATTAGTTGATGCTGAGACATGGGATAAATTGACTGATTTACTGTAAGAAAATGTAGTAAAAAGGCTAGTGTAGAGTGAAAGTAAAACAACCAGGTTAAAAGATGAAAATAGGTCAGCAAGGTCAAAGAGTATCAGTGTCAAAGTGTATCAGATGAAAGCCAAAAGTAAATAATGCTTCCAGCGTGAAAGATCAAATAGCAAGGCAACACAAAGGGCTAAAATCAAACCATAAAGGGCAGCGGTACCAAAATAAAAGGGACAGCATGAAAGCAGTTCAATAGCTATCTCTATATTCTTGCAAGAAGATTTTTATTTCCTAAATTAAATCTAAAACTAGTTTGAGATATTTTTTAATAATTTTTGTATAAATACTTCACAAATCGAAGTATGTAGGGTGGATCCTTAGACATTTCTATAGAATTTTGATCAAAAAGACGATAAAGCTATTCTATCATTGACTGAGCCAAAAAGCTGGATTGATGAATAAAGACAAGATACTTTATAAGATTCATGTGTTGAGTGAAGTGCAATCAAGTATGTTGGCTTGTATGGGTCTGTCCCAGGTTCAAAGATGATTTAGCCAAGAAAATACCACTACTACTGGCCCTTTTGGCAACAGTTCATGGAGCGCGGACTGAGATCTCACCCGGAGTAGTATGGGAGGGTGCTAGAACTAGGTTTATGCACCCTAGGGATGTCTGATGAGCTTCTAGCAGTCCGCGGTTTGACCCGGAATGCATATTGCTACCCGCACCTATTAGCCCCTCGCAACCTGTGGTGCTGCCTTCACGCAACCTTACTCGAGGCACGATCCATATTATACCCAAGTTCCTTACTATTTAACCTGTCATTACCTAATTACTTAACTTATTTGTGAAAGACTAGTGATAGCTAACAGTATATCCAACAATCATATAAGTGCACATGATAAAAAAAATAGTATAAATGTAAAGAAGGCAATATATAAGCAGATACACTGAAATTGGAATCAACTTATCCTTATTATTCTTCGTTCAAGATTACAGACTTGACACCGCCCTGTGCACTCAGCCGCAAGGGTCCCCGCACTCAGTTGTAGACTCTACTAGGCCTCTACGCACTTAGCTCCAGAGCCTCTTCCTACTATTATGCCCCAACACACTTAGACTCTTACTCTAGGCTCTATCTTCACTACTCAGCTGCTTTGCCCCCCTTCTTACAACTTAGAGCCTCACTCTACATATACAATCCCATGGTCCACAGACCATGGGTAGGCTAACATGACATTACATTACTTTACAACACTTAGGGCGGATAACCCTATGACTCAACCTATACTTCGCGCTTTGCGCCCACAATTTGTGGAGTCTTACAATACATTTGACTAAAACTTGGGCTTTGGGCCCCAAAACATGTTGTGGGGGGATTCCATGCCCAACAGGCCCCCAACGCAATCATCGTGACTCATACCCGAGTCACTCTGTTGGTGCGACAACCTCGACGCAGAGTCCCTCCAACTGTTCTTGTACTACTCAAAGGTCCACGACGAACTATTTTGCAGTTTGTTGGACCTGCTGCATGCACTCTTCCGATGCTTCTTTGTTAGGATCAAATCCCTGCCTTAGCATGTAGAGCCCCTGTGATGCAGGAAAGTGTTCCCTCTGCGAATAGAGGCAACCCCTCTAGCCCTAGAGTGGGTTTAGTCACAACAAGGATAGATCAACAATAGATTTCCTTAAACAGTCATAGTTGGAGGCCTACCTCAATTGGTGGTCGATGAAGTTCCGTTGCGCTGCTCCAGCTTCCGCTTCCTTCTCCTCATTGAGTGATCAACCTGAAACAATGCAAGGGAAATACAGCAAAGCATGTAACCAGAAAACAACAATGATCTATTTGCTCAAAAAGTCAAGAAGTCATGAGATGTCAAGTAAATTACATACAAGACATAGGAAAACATCATTAATTGTATTAATAATGAAGTAAGAGCAAGCTTACAACTGAGTCTTGACGTCGCAAGCCTTCCTAGAGGGTCAAACCAGTGTGTTTCTCAAGCACTCACTCTTTGAAGATGGATCTCCCAACATACAATGTCTTTCTCTCACTCATAAGTTTTAACACAAAGTTAAGGGCACTTTGCAACCTTCCACAAGCTATCAACAATCTCACACTTGTCACACTCACACCAGCTATCTATCAAACTCAAAAGCACTAAAAACACTGCTCAATCCAAGGAATTACCAACTAGATGATCATATCAAAGGTGATTGTTTAAATAGGAGAAGGAGTCTCCATAAAATGTGGAAGAGAGAGCTCATGCCCAAGGAAGGTAGCACAAATGGCGGAACTGCCATACCAGATGAGGAAGGGTGACACAAACTATGCCAACGACTAGGTCTGGAGGCATCCAGAAGGCCGACTGTTGGAATGAATTCACCCAATCTAGATCATTGCGAGTTTATAACTAAGCTTTAGCACTGACATCACTAGTAGGTAATGTAGCCAGTCAAACCATCGCTAAAGATAGTAGATAGCCTCACGCCGGAGCATGAAATCTGACCGTCGTGGGAAACAGATGTACTTTCATGCTGGAAGCATGGCTGGACTATTTACGACCACTATATATTAATTCAATTATCACGATGAGGCAGAAAACTTAGGATAAGTGGGTGAATTTGCAACATAAGAGAGCATTTGTTCAGTATGAGCATGTTTCACTTGGACACATGACATAGTAGAAGACCTAGGGTGAAGGCAGTGACAAAGTACTGTGTAACAGATGCCCCCTAAAGTATGAAGCTTAAAAGAGTGGGAGGGGTGAAATGCTTTACGAAACTATCTAAGCTGGAACACCATCTAGAATAACCTGCAGGCACAAGTGCAATTGATATCTCTAATAGTGAAATACATGTAGTCTAGGCATGGGAACAACCATCCAAAAGACATACGAGCTAGGTCTGTGGTATGGATGCAGCCATCCAGCTAGTAAGACCATGATGATAAAGGTATGGTGACAACCATCCATGAAGACTCAGGTATGGTTGCAACCATCCATCAATGAGTCATGTAATCACAAACCAATCTACGCAGCCCAAACATGTGTAATTTGGGTTCGAGGTATTGAAACCCAACCGATCATAGTACAAATTCTAGCATGCAAATAGATATGCTAAAGTCGAGCATGATATAAAGTCGTTTGATTACCGGTCAATGAGGAAAACCATTAACAAGCGCCAGAGAAACCACCAATAATGCTAATGGCTCTCAAGGTACTATCTAGTACTATTCGCGAAGTGTGAAGAATGAGCTGAGGTCAAACACTCGTGGAATCACCTAATCGGCAACCAATGATGAAAGTTGAATATCAGGTGGAAATAACTTTCCATTAAGGCATGAAAGTTCCAAGGTACCAAAGGGGATCTCTAGATCAGTCTCCTAGATAATGAGTTGACGTCGACAAGAGATGATCCATTGCAGGAGGCCCATAACGTTTCCCCCATCAATGACACGAGATAAGGAACAAGTGGTAGATGGCAAAATAGAGTATTAGAGGAGGAGATAAAGATGTAAACTGCAGAAAGATTATACTCTTGAACATGTCGGCAACACAACTCCAGAGGGTAGCAGCGTTTAGGTAACAAGGGATCAGAATCTTAATGGAGAGAACATGGATCAGATGGAATCAGGCTAAATGGCAACCCAAAACCCTGGAAAGCCAAATGATGATGTATGGATATCCCAACCTGACAAGAAGCAAAAGTGTCGATGCTTAAGAGTGACTAGCTGTCGTAGGTAATCAATGACAATTTCCAAATTCCCCCCCACCATTGCTGGCGAGTACCCCAATTATTTTTGAAAAAAAGCTTGAAGGGGATAGAATATGCTTGCACTATGAGTTCAACCTTCAGTCGAATCCAACCTAGTAATAGTTTAACGAGCCCTAGGGAGGAGAAGCTCGAGTCTCGTCATGGTGACGAGTCCAATGTCGTCAGGGTTTAACGAGTTTGACATAGGTAAAACTCAGAGTCTTTTTTATGTTTAGGGAGTTTGAAAAAGACACGGAAAAGAAAACTCTAGGGGGGTCCTTTTTCATAGATTTGTGTCTCTCGAGTCCGAAAAAGTATAAAACAATACTCGAAAGAAGCGCTTGACCATTACGCTCAAGGAGTGATTTTCATGATTAGTGACCTCGAACCGAAAAAGTAGAAAAGCAATCGAAACCATGTCATTTCGTAACCAATAGCAAACCCGAAATGACAAAATCTTGACAATCCTTTCATGTTTATACGGTCGTAAAAGAGCTTAAAGCAGACCGTCTCTTATTTCTTTTAACGAGTCAAAAGGATAACTCGGCTATCTTTTTGTCTTTTAAGTCAGAAAAGAGTGTTAAAGAAGACTTTATGGATCAAGTGCACATGAAGTATGACATAACTCCAACACCTATAGTTCTACACACAACACGTCAAATGTAAAACCCATTCGACATAAATGATTAATATACGTGGAAACACAGTTAAAAACCAAAAACTCTAATTAACCATGTAATAAAAATGAAAAAACCCAAATTCTAAAGTAGAATTTTTTAATGTTTCAAAAAATTACTATAAAAAGGGTGGGGTAAGTCATTTGTTTTTACCATTTTCATTGTTCATTTTACCTTGGAGCGTTTGGAGCACCAACCTGAGAAAATTTCTCAAGCCAATTCTGGCCTCATCCATCCACAGTTCATCTTGAAACCTATGCCAAGTAAGTACATTCCTCCTTGTGCTGCATTTTAGTAGTTTTTTTTTATGAAATTTAGTGTTAGGTAGGTGGATTTAGGTGGATTTTCAAATCCGAGTTTGCCTCTCTATCGTCGTGAGAAAGCCGCTTGGGTCCGCGATGACTGAGCGTGATTTACACATAGCACCTTCGTGATCATCTAGAGAATCTGATGTATTCTGGTGATGATCATGGGGAAAATGAATCCTGGACTTAGCACCATCACTGCTGTTTTAGAAATGGTCATGACGACGACATTAAATTATTTTTTGTGTAAATTATGAATTTAATTTTATAAAAAGAGTTCTAATTCATTTTTCTTGTCATGTAGGGCATCATGGCATTTGTTTGGTAGGAACGAATTCATGATGTGAACGATGAGGAAGCCTTTGCTGATGCTGGGTGTCAAAATGCTTTACGTGCGTGCGGGTTATTAAAATTCTTCCTCACTCCGCACCTTCAGGCTCAACCCGATTTGTTAGAACTGCTAATTCGTGCCTCGAACCCAACAGATGGAAAATTCATTATGTAGGGCAGAGACATTGAGTTTGATGCTATAGATATATATTTACTGACTGGATTGTCCCATCGCGGTGAGAGGTCGATTCTAGAGGGCCAACGAACCAGGGGTGAATCACTAGACATGCTGATAGCATGAGTGTGCCCATGGGCACGCAAATCAAAAAGTGGGAGGGTAGAAATTCCGATGGTGGAAGACTTGGTTCTTCACGCAATTCTATTTATGGTGACAAGGGCAGTGGGCTCCCAAGCCCAAGATAAGGCAACAAAGACCCAGCTCTGGTTGGCTCTTGAATGCCTCAACCCGACCATGTTCAACTGGGTGGAAACAGTGACGGCCAACATGAAGAGACAACTCACCAACTGTCGTCGCGGGGAGGTGAAACAATTTGGCTACGGGTCTATCTTGATCCCGCTCATGCTGGAGTAGGTACTAACACTTCAGTTATAGGATATGGACTTGGACAGGCCCAGACCACGGGAGACCAGGATCACATGGTGGGCACATGTTATGCCACGAGGGGGTGGCAGACAACTAGTGTCATGGGGGACACTATTCCATGAGTGGCTAGATTGCCAGATGATCTTCGTCGAGGACTGGCCATACGCTAGTATGGACCTCCGTGGAGACCCCGACATGCAACTACCCGTTGGTGAGCAGTGGGACGATGGCGGTGAAACACTTGATCACACTACTTTTGTCTTTTATCTTTTATGATGTTTTTGAGATTTTTTCATGCATATGTCCTAATGATGTACTTTATGGTATTTGTAGATGTGGGACCAGTGAGGCCTGTGGGACTAGCTCCAGAGGCATGGAGGGATCCACAGGGCATCAGACAGCTAGCCTTGGCTCCCCCAGCTGGCAGTTCAGTGGAGACAGTGGCCCAGAATTTTGAGGGCCTGAC
Organism: Pinus taeda; assembly: GCA_000404065.3. Lineage (NCBI taxonomy): Eukaryota > Viridiplantae > Streptophyta > Pinopsida > Pinales > Pinaceae > Pinus > Pinus taeda. The sequence goes on from APFE031559598.1 coordinate 87,950, forward strand.
GAAGGGGATCCCTGATTACATGGGGATCGAGGAGGTCCCCATAGAGTTCCAGATACATACAATAGGGGTGATACCGAGGGTGCACAGACTGTTGAGGTGAGTCGTGCTAGCAGTGGTGTGTTATAGGGAGCATAACCCATCGCAGTAGATGCCTAGGTTTTATTTCCTACTGATTTTTGGAGAGACATGTGTCTTGGATGTACGGAGGACACAAACTCTTTTTGGACATATACACTTATTTTTTGAGTGCCTTGGTGCACCACATGATCTATATATATATATATATATATATATATACATACATACATATTCCTATGGTTCATTATTGTGTTTTGAATGCTTCTATATGTTGTTTTGATTACATGTTATGAAAATTTCTGTCTAATACATAGTTTGCTAATGCATTAGTTAATGATTTTAATCTTCTTGGAATGTTTTGATATGTAATAAAATCAAAATTCCTTTCTAACAATTTAACACGTAAATACAACCTTAAAATCCGATGATCTCTGACGGAATAACGCCCATTAAGCTGGTGGACAACAAGCTGAGAATCCAGATTCACAGCCAATGAGGGGATGCTGAGGTTAATAGCCTCGGTTAGTAATTCAATAACAACACTATATTCAGGGACATTGTTTGTGGTACAACCCAGACAAACACCTTGAAGGTCTACTAATTCACTGTGGGGATTGTAGATCACCCATGCCGCAGAAGAAAAGTTGCGGGTTCTGTGGCAGGCACCATTAACGAAACCAATGTAAGGTGTACTAGACATCTGTACAAGAAGAAAAAAGACACAATAAGCGGCAATTATGCCTACACACCAAGCCAGACATGAAAACACACACACAATACACCTGCTGAAAGCACATGTATGTACAAATTAGAATGCATGGGGTTCATGCATAATATTTTTTCAGATAAATCCCATTCTAGGGCTTATCTAGAGGATTCCCTTCATAATTGATCAGCTCATAAGACCCTTTTTGCAAAACACGTTTCACAATATAGGGCCCATTTCACATGGGCTCGAATTTTCCTACCCCTAGCTTATCATTCGCTTAATCATAGAGCAGGACTAAATCTCCTTTAATGAAAGAACGAGGATGGATAGTATGATCGAAGTGAGTTTTCACTCTCTTCTTCTATGCTTCAATGGCCAGAGAGGCTAGTAGATGGGTCTTGTCTAGTCTGTCTAGATAGAGAAGACGTTCTTCTATCGGAGCAGTGTTGGGGAGTAATTTGACGACTAATTTCAGAGAAGGGATCTCACACTCAATTGGAAGGGTAGCCTCCAAACCGTAAACCAATTGGAACGGGGTGAACTTGGTGGCATCATTTACTGAAGTTCGTTAGGCCCATAAGGCGGAGAACAACATCAAATTCCAGTTGTACTTGTGCATGCCAATGGTGCATTGAAGCATTAACAAGAACTTTGTTGACAACTTCCACTTAGCCATTGGCCTGAGGATAGTATGGTGTCGAGCTATCATGCCGCAAGCCTAGCTGGGTTGTTAACTTAGTCAACATATGATTACGGAAGTGTTTGTTGTGATCAGTGGCGATAGCCTCAGGGACTCCGAATCATGAAATAACATGATTGAATAAAATTGTGCCATTGTGTGACCATCATTAGATAGTGTAGGCATCGCCTTAGCCCATTTTGTGAAATAATAAATAGTAACGATGATATACCCATGCCCCCCAACCGAGTGAGGGTTACAGGTCATATAATCAATGCCCCATCTGGCAAAACGACCGACGGTAATGACAAGGTGCAATGGAGCGGGAGGTGCGCACATATTTCATTCGTAGATTTGGCACTCATGACAAGAGCGGATGACAAGAATGAAATCCTTGAAGGTATAGGGCCAAAAATAACTAGCACAGAGAATTTTCTGAGCAGTAGCATACCCAGACATGTGACCACCACAGGCGCCAAAATGGAAGTAATTTAGAACTCGTTCAGCTTCCTCGAATGTTAATAATTGATAGAGAATAGAGTTGACGCCGAGACGGTACAGTGTCCCCAATAATGCGATAAGGTTGGGAATGATGGTGAATTCGTTGTTGAGCATCCTTGGACAAATCAGAATGAAAAGAGGACGACTGAAGATAGACAATAATATCCCCGTACTAGGGATTGAGGGTACTAATCAAAAATAGAGTTTCATCCAGAATATGGTCCTCTAATCGAGAGGGTCTGGTAACAGATGGTAGAGAGCAAAGCAACTCAGCGAAGACGAGGGACTTCTTGGACTTGGCAGTGGTGAACTCCAAGTTAAACTCTTGAAGGATGATAATCCACTTTGAGTATTTGCCCCCTAGTAACTGACATGACAAAATGTACGTCATTGGGTTGGAATTAGAAATCACCATCGTGGTGTGCAATAATGTATAATGGTGGAAACGTTGAATGGCACAAACAGCGGCCAATGCCAACTTCTCGACATAGGCATTGTGAGTTTTTGTATCAAGAAAATTGCGACTGAGATAATAAACGACATGCTTAGTACCATCATCATCATCTTGAACTAGAACCATGCCGATGGTGGTATCAACAGCGGCTAAATAAACAATGTAGTCTCGGTGATAATCAGATGGACGTAACAACGGAGTGGAAACAAGGAGGGCCTTGAGGCACTCGAATGACTTTTGTGCAGCGGTATCCTAAAGAAAAGGGGTATCACGATTTAATAACTGCGTATAGCCTTTGGCCACTTCAGCATAATTTGGGATTAATGATCATAGAAAATTTGCTTTACCCTGCAAACTCTGCAATTGTTGCAAAAGCAGGGGGAGGAAGATTCACGATGGCTTCGACTTCAAGGGGATCCAAATGGATACCCTCTTGGGAGACGATGAACATGAGAGGTCTGCCTGACTCAACACAGAACACACACTTATGCAGATTAAGCTGAATACGATGGTGTCTACAATGGAGAAAAATTTCATGAAAGTGGGTTGAATGGTCTTGGCATTTCGATGAATGAGCCGGAAGATCATCCGGTAAGGTTGCACAATGTGTTGAATATCATGAAATGCGTAATACATTGTGCATTTGAAGGTGGCACCGGCATTTTTTAAATCGAAGGGGAGATTTTTATAAGTGAAAGTGCCCCACGGACAGATAAAGGCAGTCTTGTGTTGATCTGCAGGTGTAATATTAATCTAGTTATAACCAGAAAAGCCATCCATGAATGAGTATATTTCAGTCCCTGCACACTCATTAATGAGCTAGTCAATGAAGGGTGTAGGGTAGTTATCTTTGGGATAGGCATGATTAATATCACGATAATCAACACATACCCTAGTAGTGCCTTATTTTTTAGTCATAGGGACAATATTAGACACCCAATCTGTGAGTGGGATGGGGTAAATGAAACCAGCCTTAAGAAGCTTTTCAACTTCCACTTTAATAGCTGCAGCCTTTCGATGGTGCACGGGGCGTAGACACTGTCGAATAGGTTTAGCACTCGGATATGTAGGTATCTCATGCACCATGATTATAGGATCGATGCTGGGCATCTCTTTGTAAGACCAAGCGAACACGTCACGAAATTCGTGAAAAAGATCAGTATAAAGTTGAATCTCCTTCAGAGTACAAGTTACTCCAACATTGATGTGCTCGACAATCCTTGGTTTAACAGAGATGTTGATTGGTTGAGTTTGCGTACTGTTCCCCATTTTCCCTTCAGAAGACACTTGATGGATCTGGATAGATGTCTGAAGGGGTTGGGAGGGGAGACAAGAAGAAAACCACTCGAGACAAGTAAGCATTTATGGATGGGTAGGGAGAAACGAGGAATGATGGTGATGATCAGACCAAGGGGGTTCCTCGAAAGACATGGTCTCAATAATCGCTTCATCAGAAGGAAAAATTTCCTGTAAAGGGTCTAAAGAAGCGCCATCTCCAAGCCAAGCGGACTGAACATATGAGTCGAGAGCTCTGCTCAAGGGAGCAGATTCAGAGGATGGAGTCGATGTAGAAACAATTTCGACGTAGTTGAGCTCGGCAGGACTCAACGACATCTCATCGCCCCAGGATTCTATCTGATCGGCAGGAGAAAGAACCCAAGGATCAAAGTGAACATAAATCATATTAATGGGAGTGATGTTGGGAGGTGGGAGTGAAAAAAATCCCCATAAGGGCAGGATCTTTAAAGAGCCCAACACCCGCACTCTCACATGGAACGGAGGTATGCTCTGCGAAAGGTGTTAGGATATTCCGACACATAGGAAATATTTATAAGAAGAGCTTCGGCGAAAATCACATCTAGAAAGACTTTTCGCCGAAGCTCTTCTTATAAATTTGATGGATCACAGAAGCCTCAATTCTACATAGGAAATAGTTAAGTTCAACTTGGTCTAGTATAGAGTTAGGTATAGAGTTAGGTAAAGTGTGTTTCTTTACCGTTGTACATTTTGTAACTTACAATCCGATGGTCACGATATGTAGTGATCCAACGGT
>APFE031559598.1:93604-109962 GCA_000404065.3 Pinus taeda
ACCGTTGTACATTTTGTAACTTACAATCCGACGGTCACGATATGTAGTGATCCGATGGTTCATTCTCTCCTCGATATTACCGACACTTGATCCGTGGCTTGACACCCGATTGGCCCATGAATTCTATTTAAAGCGCATGGAGGGTCATTTGTAGGTCAACCGTGCATGAGAGAAAGCTTATGTAAATTTTCATTCTTTTATTAATAAATTTCCTGTAGTAGCCACGTTGGCACAGGTCGTGGACTGTTTCCCTCTCTGAGGGTTTTAACCACGTCAAAATACTGGTGTATTGATTTGAGATCTGGTTGTGAGTGGTGTCCTTTTGGTGTTCTTTCTGAGGAACTTACCCTGTAAATTCCTACAAAAGGCATGTTGCCATCGAAGGAAGAGGAGGCGAAGAAAGACAACTCATCTACCATGATGATTTTCCCTTGATGAGGAAAATGAATAACACGAAATAGAGATGAAGCCATGGCTCGCATGGCATATGTCCAGCTTCGTCCTAACAAGGGGTTATAAGTTAAATTGGCATCGATAACTTCGACCTCCACTTCGACCATCTTTCCTTCCAGAGTAATAAGCAAGTATTAGAGTATACCATAAGGACGAGACTCTCTCCCATCAAAGGCTTCCAAGGTCATAGGAAACTCGCTCAGAGTCGGAGAACGAATAGCCTTCCAATAAGCAACAGACATAATGCAAGTAGAAGCACCTTCATCACTGATGGTATGATGAATTGTTTTAGAATTGATGATGACCTGAATAAGGAAGGCAATTTGGTGAGGTAGTCTTGGTACATGACTGTCCAGGTCCAAAGTGATCAAATCCGAATCGGCTAGGTCAATGCCACCGATGGCCAATAGCAAGGACTTCCTCTGAGAGGGGTAGCTCTGGAGAAATTCTAATGTGGACATAGCTGATGAAGCCTAGGCTAAGTCCTCAACGATGCTATAGTGCTAGGTAGCACGAGAATTAGGGTTGTACGAAGATTTCCGGAGCACGCCTTTAGGAGGAGGTTTGACAACCGCTTCAGTGCTAGGTTGCTCAATATGGAGGGGACTTGAACTAGATGGAGGAGCGCTAGAGGGGACCTCAGGCTCCTTCCTAGTAGGTGACATATACTCTTTTGCCTGAGTACTAATTTGGATGAGATTTGTCCCAGCCATAAATACCTGAGAGCCAAAGGGAGAAGAGGATTGAGATGGATCAACCACCATTTGAGTTTGTTGCGAGGGAAAAGGGTCTTTGAGCACACCAGGAGTCCCAGGGCACCTTTCAACAAATGACTCACTTTAGACCTCCTCGGGAAATCTTTAGTATAGTGATCCTCATCACAGATAAGGAAAGGATAATTAGGCTTGCATTTGGTACCTTCCTTGGGTGGAGGTTTAGGGAAATCCTGCTTCAGTTGATCGACTTTATTCTTTCCTTTTCCCTTCTTCTTTCCTTTCGAAGCTTTGTCTGCCATGGTGGACTGAATGGTGTTAACCTCGGAAGTGTTGCCAGAATTTCATACAACCTAAGAAGTATTTTCATTTGAAGAATTCGACTTTTTCTTCCCAGGGTTCACAGAATATTTCTTAGAGGGTGCATTGATAGAACCGATGACGCCATCAATAGACGGTGTTGGTGGGGCTTTGGAAGTTTTGGGTCTTAGAGAATCAGGCAAATAATCATATAACGTACTGAATTGGGAGTAAACCAAGTCAAGCTACTGAGCATGCGCAATAGCTTTCTCTTTAGTTACACATGCCCCCATAGCAATATCCTGGGCTTTCAGACCGACAAATGAGGTTGTAAACCAGTAAGCCAGAAGCTGATCAGGGATCCAAAACTTAATCAAATGGTGACATCGTCTCCATTCATGTATATGATAGGAGATATGCATAACCATGGTTTGTTTTAAGGATGTCAGGAGATGTGTGCCTATTTCATATTGAATAAGCAACTGAAAATGAGTTAAAAATGCCATAGCCAACGAGATAAAGTCATGAAAAGATCCGTGAGCTAACTCAATATACCATTTAGCAGTAGAGCCAGTGAGAGTCCATTGAAAAAGGTGGAGCCAGATTGAATCATCAAGCCATGAGTTTGATGAGCACCATAGACGATAAGTCATGACACGAGCTTGGGGATCTTCTCCAGCTTTACAATCAAACTTGGGACAATCACCTAGAATTTTAGCTGGAACCGGCGGCCAATATGGATTATGAAGAATGGGATCATTTGTCAGTTTGGACACATCCAGTAATTCCAACGTCGCCAAAAAGTGTAATTGAGGATTGAAGGACATCTGAGGCCATAGATAAGAAACAACACCAAAGTTCGCACGAGTTCCTTGTTGCCCCCATTGATTTTGTCTAGATAGATTTGATCCATAGGGATTTTGTCCATAGGGGTTGTAGTTGTAACTAGATGTTGACCTTGGATTTGACCCCCTACAGTCCACTAATTACCAACTTGACCCATAGGAGCAACATATGGTTGCTGAAAATTCTAATAAGGGTTAACCTGTGTTTGTTGATAATTTTGGTATGGGGCAAATTGAATTTTCCCTTGAGGTTGCTGAAAATTATAAGGCAGTTGGGCTCCAAATTGAGCTTGGGAGCCAGGTTGTGCTTGATAAACAAGTTGGCTTTGGGGCCTAACCTGAGTTTGAAGGCTGGATTGGGTCTGAAGCCTAGGCTGGGGCTGAAAACCGGGTGGAGCTTGAGAGGCAATGATCATTTGAGTGCCCAGTTGAGCAGGCCTAGACGGATGTCCTTGGGAGAACTGAGGTTGAGCCATTTGGCTAGAAGGTTGACCTGGTTGAGATTGAGGTTGACCCATTTTCCTAGAAGGTTGAACTTGCTAGGTGTTGGGTTGACCTTGCACAATTGAGCGTGTCATGACTGGTTGGATGACTGAGTAGACTGGATAGTTGGTTGGCCTGGTTGGATTTGAGGCTGATCAATTTGTCTAGATGGTTGACTAGGTTGGACAGTGGGTTGGCCTTGCTGGATGTGAGGCTGAACGACTTGCCCAGAAGGGTAGCCCTGCTAGATACTAGGTTGGCCTTGTTGTATGTAAGGTTGTCCTGGATTACCAGAATGTTGCCTGAAATAGGTAAAAGATGAACCACCAGAGGCCGAACGTTGTCCCTGGAAGGGTTGTCCTTATGGGCCTCCAGGTTGCCCTGGATAAGGTTGTCCGTAATACTGTTGTCCATGAGAGGGCTGCGTGTAAGATGACTGACCTTGATAGGGTGGTCCTTGTAGATTTGTAGGCAGTACTTGGCCACCATGATAAGTAGTGGTGCCCCAAGCAACAGACAACGAAACCGTGACCTAAACCACGGGTTGAGATGGCATAGGTATGGGGTAATAGATATGAGCTCTGCGAGAATCATAATAATGAAATGGATTTTGAGGATCCGGATTCCAAAGAGCTTGTATATATTGATCATATGTTCCCCCTGCTGGAATGGAACCAGAAGAAGGTGGGGCACTTAGTGTAGGATTAACAACTCCTACCGTTGGACCACTATTGGTAGGACCAACAGAAGGCCCGGTAATAGTAGTCACCACTGAAGAAGTAGTGGAAGCACTAGCAACAGGGGTTGAAGAAGCCACACAAATGGTTGGAATGATTGGAACAGATGTGACGGACACATTGTGAATCTAGGGTGTAAAAGGCTCTGAAGTCGGAGGGACAGTACGAGGCCATATGGAACTTGAAAGGGGAGATCTAGAAATGATGATGTTCTCCAAAGAATTATATCATAAAGGAAACATGACACCAAGGGAAGTAACATGGAAAGGAAAAGTTTCCATAGGCATAGGTATTTCACCTTCTGCCGCAAAGGATTATTCGTCGGAGATGGGGGTCATCTCATCCATGTTGGAGGAAGACATCGGGATCAAAACACTAGGAGGAGTAATGGGAAAGTCTTCTTCGCAAGGCTCCCAAATGGGGTTCCAATGGGTGTCATAGGATTCGTCTTCTAGAGCACGAGAGTTAAGCGGTTAGATACTTGGGATGACAGGAAGAGTATCACTAACAACTGGTACCTCGGAAGCTACAGAGGATGGAAACCCTTGGTCACTTGGAACGAGAGACGGGATTGGTGATTCCACCAAGATGATTCAATTCAAAATCCTAGGAAAACTAACGAGAAAGAGCCCTACACAAACTAAATGGTAAACAAGACCTAATAGGGTGAATGTGAACATGGCCAAATAAATTTTAAGACACAAGAACAGAACTTGACCTTTTCATCTTTAAAGAGTCGAGAAAAGCATGAAAAGATGACTCTGGTCGCCTTCGAATATTTAATGAGCCTGAATTGACAAGTGCTCAGATGGACCTTTTCTTTTAGGGAGTCCGAAAAGGAATGAAAGTGACTACTCTGGAGAACTAGGCAAAAGGTTTACCAAACAACCCATAAAATTGCATATACACCTTGGCAGTCATATGAAAACCAAGGACTTTCTGTACGACAATCAATCTTCCCAAATGTTATGTTCAGTGCGTTACGATTTGCAAGGTAGTAGACATGGCTTCCTAAGGATATAGGATGATAACCTAGTGGGGTCTCCCAACATATACTCGACGGTACATGATAGCACAATTCCGTACTAGACTGCTATTGAGTCACAGAAGGAGGAATCACCCAAACTTGAGTGAAAGCAATAGTGACTAGGTTTAACGACACCGGAGCATGTCTCTAGCCTAGACCTCCAAATAGTGTATGCTATTTTCCAATGCATTGTTAAGTTTATTCAGTTCATTTTAAAGTTGATATTGAATTATGTTTCAGTTTTTAGGCCTTACCGTATGTATACAACAAAACCTAGGATGCATCTAGAATGAGTGAAATATCCTTTTACTTCAATGAACACCTACCTAAATAAGGGTAGAGAGATCATTCCCAAACCAAGAAAACCAAGATAAACAAATGCAGTCACTCAATGCATATAGAAATCAATCCCTATAGTGCATGGATACTACTAATGAGAGATTTTATTGTTTGCTTCCCAATATGAAAACTTGAAATGCAAATTCACTTTCACTTTCGTATACTAAATCAATGTAGTCTTTTGATTTTGATGTTTCAAATTTAAAAGAAACAAACAAGAAAGTGTGAAAAAACCGATCGATCCAAACAATCGTGATCTGTGTTCGGTAGTGAAAAGAAATTGAATCAATACCAAAGATTGGTTCAATAATTGTCACAAAAAATCAACCAGAAACAAGCAATTGGGAAGGTTCAATCAAACCAACAAGAAAGTTGCAAACGGACCTTGGGCAAACCAGCAACCAAGGCAATTGATTCAAGAAATTGAAAGAACAAACTAGGTCACACAGGCAAAAATGCAAGATTCATTCAACAAAGCCATAGAAAGAGTGCCCTAACCATAAACAGTAAAAAACGAGCTATTGAGTAAGAGAGAAAGAAGCAAGGGATCAACAGGACTGGTGAATTTAGGAGGAAGAATTGAAAAAAAAATTCTACAGGAATCGTTGTGGGGACTACACAAGCAACTAGCACCAGTTAGCAACTAACTGTAGTAACAGAGTGATGTCGTCATGAAAGTACATGTATTTTCCATGATGTACCGATTTCAGGAGTCGTTACGACTACGCGATGGTATTAAGTGACGCACAGGACTTTACAAAAGAGTGAGTGTGACATCGGTGCAACTGTTAAACTATTTTCTATGATGATGTTAAAAACAATGACAAACGAATAAAAAAATCCCAAACAAAAACCAGTCAATCCTGCAAACAATAGAGGGATTCCCTAGATCGACTTACGTGACCCAAAAGACTGATAGTTAATCCCCAAAATTCAAGAGAGACCAAACCAAAAATCAAAACAAGAGAAAACAAGAGAAGAACATAAGACAGACTCCCCAATGGAGTCACCAACTTGTGATGCAGGAAAGTATTCCCTCTACGGACAGAGGCAACCCCTCTAGCCCTAGAGTGGGTCTAGTGACAGCAAGGATAGATCAACAATAGATTTCCTTAAAAAATCATAGTTGGAGGCCTACCTCAACCGTGGTTGATGAAGTTCTGTTTCATTGCTCCAACTTTCGTTTCCTTCTCCTCAATGAGTGATCAACCTGAAACAATGCAAGGGAAATACAACAAAGCACGTAACTGGAAAACAACAATGATCTATTTACTCACAAAGTCAAGAAGTCATGAGCTATTAAGTAAATTATGTACAAGAAATAGGAAAACATCATTGATTGTATTAATAATGAAATAAGAGCAAGCTTACAATCGAGTCTTGACGTTGCAAGCCTTCCCAAAGGGTCCAATTAGTGTGTTTCTTAAGCATTCACTCTTTGAAGATGGATCTCCCAACATACAATGTCTTTCTCTCACACATAATTTTTAACACAAAGTTAAGGGCACTTTAGAACCTTCCACAAGCTATCAAAAATCTCACACTTGTCACACTCACACCAACTATCTATCAAACTCAAAAGCACTAACAACACTACTCAATTGAAGGCATTACCAACTAGCTGATCATATCAAAGGTGAGTGTTGTATAGGATAAGGAGTCTCCATAAAATGTGGAAGAGAGAGCTCATCCCCAAGGAAGGTAGCACAAATGACAGAAATACCATACTAGAGGAGGAAGGGTGACACAAACTATGCCAATTTCTAAGTCTGGAGACATCCAGAAGGACGATTGTTGGAATGAATTCGAACAATCTGGATCATCGCGAGTTTATAACTAAGCTTTAGCACTGACATCACTAGTAGGTAATGTAGCCAGTCAAACCATTGCTAAATATAGCAAATAGCCTCGTGCTGGAGCATGAAATTTGACTGTCATGGGAAACAGATGTACTTTCGCGCTGGAAGTTTGGCTAGACTATTTACGACTGCTGTCTGTCGTGTATATTAAGTCCATTATCACGATGAGGCAGAAAACTTAAGAAAAGTGGGTCAATTTGCAACATAAAAGAGCATTTGTTTAGTATGAGCATGTTTCACTTGGACACATGACAGAGTAGAAGGACTGGGGTGAAGGAAGTACTGTGTAACAGCCCCTACATCTATGTGAGCTTGCCCTCAATATCTGCTGTAATGGTGAAGGCCTCATTAATCCATGGCTGAACACATGCTTTGAGAAGTGCCTCTTTCTCTCTCATGGCATCCACCTGCTCTTTCAGTTCCCTTTCTTGCTACATCTTTTCAAGCTGTTAAGTGAGTATGACTATTTGCATAGTTCCCCTTACATTGTCATATTGCTCTTGAAGCTCACATGCCTCTGTTTCCAAGCGTTGTATCTTAGAGTCCTCCTACATGGATGTGAGGAATCTAAATGTTTGGTCCAATATACCAGTACAATCCTTCACTGCCCAACCAATTTCTTCCAATCCTATTTGAATAGCACTAATGCTCTACTCTCTAACATTCGAAGGAGTGGAAGGTTGTGCCTTCAACCGCAACTCGACAATATGGAGATTCAGCTCCTTTTGCACACACATTGTTTCCTTGCGTGTGTTATCACTCAGGTTGTCCCTATGCTCCTAGTAGGGATACGGCCGAGGTAACCACAAACCAATCTTCTGATTTCAGGTTCTAGCTCACCTGCAATCGGAGAGGGCTCTGTCCTTTAGATTCAACCTTAGTTGATGATTTTAGGCTAGCTTTCTGACTTCAAGGGAATGTTGACTGTGGTTGGGAGGAAGGTAGGATTCTTGAATAAAGAGGCACAGTAAGGTGTTATAAGTTTCGAACCATTGGGCATGGAGTTACAGATTGAGGCATGCGAGCGTTTTCTTGGTCACAAGGGGATACGGAGCGGGATAGCCACACAGGATACAATACTCGGCCTGCTGAAAGTACGGAATGAACATCAGGGATGAAAGGCAAAAATTCATTTCTCATCACAAGAGGAAGTGGATGATGGGATCCGAGTAGTTAAGAATTCCAAAAGAATGCACTCATATGTGAAAGAAACGGGGTAAACCAGATCATTTAAGAATACAAGCTCATAACCATTTCTGAAGAAAACATCGAAAAGTGCAGAAATTGAACTTAAGGTGTAATGAAACAAATCTTAAGCTATTCTTTTTTCCTACAACTTGGAAAGGTGAAAAGGTGATAAAACATAAAATAGACAGGGAAGAAAAACACTTATTCGATCATGCAGAGACATAGGAATTCCGTGATCATTCCTTGGCCAAGAGAAAACAACAAATTGTTTCGCAATCCATGCTTTCAGCAATCTTTGATTATGGAAAAATATGACAGTTATAGTGCGAGTCTTTACTCAGAGAAAATGCTGGAAAGAAAACTGACCAACAACTACTACTACCAACCAACCAACCCTTTACAATATCGCTTCGGGTGGTATTTATAAACAAAATATCGGAAAGACATCATTACAAGTGACCTTGATAGGTCTGCTTAGAACTCTTCAAAAATCTAAATGCTGCTAGAATTAAATGCAAATAAATCTTTTTTGGCTGCGATGGGGGCAGCTGGATCGGAATAGGTGACGAGATGTCCCTTAGGGACCAGATGCGGTGCTGCTGAAGTGAATGAGCTTCGGGCCTGCAGTTTGGCTTTGGTGCGAATTGATTGTGCAATTATTATCATTTGAGAGCCTCAAGTAGTTTCGCTCCCCTTCTGTGAATCTGCTGGAAGATTTTCAATTTTCTCTTGCTTTGGGCCGCCGCTCAAGATATTCTCTGATACACTTTGTCGCTACATTGATGGTTTCTGCCGTCGACTGATACTCTTTGGCACGCTTGATACCTGTTGATTTGATCTGATACTCTTTAAACTCTGTGATTGATCTGCTGTTGTCTTCAAACTGGATCCTTTGGCACGATTGGGTGATTTTCGGGCTTTTTCGGTGCGCAGTGGGCTCAGCAATCAGAAGATTCCCTGGAGATTCCTTGAAATGGCCTATTTCTCGTAGCGATGCGCGAATAGCGCTTCACGCTATTCGCGCATCAGAAACTGCCTGTGTTTCTTGATCTAGAGCTCCGAAGTGTGACTTTTCTCCTTGCGCGAAGCTTTTTCGGCTTTTCTGGCTGCTGACGTAAGCATGGCGTCAGCTGTAAGGCGGATGACGTCAGCTGTGGGTCCCTGGTACAGGGCAACGTGGTGAGGTACTGGATGGACTGTGGTGAAGAGACTCCGATGCGATATCGCGATATCGTGTCGGCGGGGAAAGAGGGGGATCATTGAGTTGGGCATTTGGCGCTTGCGACTGCCGATATGCGATATCACGATATCGCATCGGCGGAGACGGAAATTTGAACGGATTGGACACTCGGTGTTTGTGATCGCCGATCGCCGATATCGCAATATCGCATTGATGGGGGACGGATGGGCAATGTTTTGCATGAATGTGAGAGTGCGAGGTTACAATGCGAAAACGGTTTTGAGGAGAAAAGGTAAGTAAGTGGGTGTGAAGGTCATATAAGGTTTTGGAAGAGGTGAGACTACCTCGGGGGAACTTTATACTTTGGAAGGAGTCCATCGTATTTGGGAGGTGGTTCGGGGGTCGGGGATCTTGCTTAGTTTATGATAAACTGAACAATTCCCGGGAGTTGATATGGTTATTTTTCAACCAGGGGAGGGATATTACATAAGGGATTTTTACTTAATATTAATACGGGGATGGGAAACATAGGGAGCTAGATAATAATGTTAGTGGTTAATATGGAGATGGTGAGAAAGCGCTAAGTTTGGGAGAACTTAGGCTGTTACAGGGGGTAGGACCATACTTTGGGAGAAGATATGGAACAACTTTGAGTAAAGCAGAACTTACTCAACCGGAGTGATGAAGATGATGAACTCAAGAGGTGTCAAGCAGATCTTGACCTCTTTTGGGGATGTTAGTTAATGATCGGGGAAAGCAGAGAAGGGGAGTTAGTTATACCTCATTTGAGCCTTTTTGCTTACCAACCTTTGCTGATTATGTTTTGCATGATATGATACCTGAAAACTTGGAACTGGTCAGCAATTCAATAGCCTCAGAACTACCTATCCAGCCTACTTGCCTAGCATATTTTCTTCTTTGCTTGGGGGTGCACTTAGAATTGCAAACCCATCATATATTTTTCTTTTGATGCTTTCCTATCTACATACTACCCTTATTTCTTCTAGAGCCCAGATTAAACTGTTGGACTCTTCTGTTTCTCTACCTATCTAAGAATCTGCCAAGATTAAACTGTTTGGACAGATTTACAATCTCTATATTCTAAAACAGGAAATTTAAACCTAGGGAGACCAAGATTAAACTGTTTGGACCTCCCTTTAACTAAAAATAGCGATACCGGGATAAATTTACAAAATTTGAAGGCAATTGAATGAACTTGAAGTAGCCTTCTTCATTTGGAGACTGTTTGAGCAAATATGGAGCATTGCAGCAAGCAAAGTACGACATATTTGGCCTGTGAAAAGCCAATCATGAAAAATGCATACCTGCTGCAGCAGGAGCTAACAGTGGCTCCACTCGGGGATGGCTTCACCTTGCGGGAAGTCAAGAACAGCATGCCAGAACGCCTTGATTTTTAGTTTCTTGCTGTCTTCTGCAAACATGATTTTCTTCGGCCACTTTATTCCTTCTACCTACCTAACCTAACCAAAAGTTACTTTGCCGTTAGGTAAAATCAAATAACCAGTGCATCCATTTAAGCAACTGTAAAACGAGATAAACTTGCTGACTGATCGATTCTGAACGCAAAAGCATCATCCGGGCATATGCTTTTACAACCAAAATTGTGGCCTCCATCTCTTGCCGCTGAATCTTACGGTCTTCACTGAGAAAACATGTTAGCAAAATTTTGTTAAGCCAAAGTTCCATGTAATTTGCGATTGGATTAATGAACTTACCCTGTGAGAGAAATCCTCTACTTCTTTTGAATCTTCAATAGAATCATGTAGAGTCTGTGAATTAGCAAGTGGCAGCATCTTCTCCTGAGTTGAGGACGGGAGACTTCGGCATGATTTGGGACCTTCTGGGTCGAGGGGAGCAGCTGCATCTTCGGTAATGAGCCTAGCAGATGATCCGTTTGTCTTTCCCTTGGATCCCAGATCACACAGAATCCTCAGGTCCTCAGGAAACAATGTTCCCTCCTGAATATGGGCATTGAAGCTTAGGCATGATTCCGGGTTCTTTGGGCTGGAAGGATCAATTACATCCTCGGTAATGACCCTAGCTGTTGATCCGTCTGTCTTTCCCTTGGAACCCAAATCATACTCAAAATGTAATTCAGGAGACAACACTATTTCCCGTTGAACTGGAGGAGGAAGATTTTGGCACAACTCTTGAGGGTTGCAGAAATCATAAGACTGACTTTGAGCTCTCAAGAGTTCAATTTCAATCTCATATTTTTCCACAACAAACTCAAGGAACAGTTTATTCCGGCCGCCAGGTATTTTTGACAATACCTTTCTGAAAAAATTGTCATCAAGCTCAAACTCGGATAAACTTTCTCTACATTTTTCTAAAGCTTCTTCTATCGGAAGTTCTTCCCAAGATTCGATCATTCTCTCTCGCTGTTAATACATGGGGTACTTTGATGTAACAATTGGTTCGTTCCTCAGTGGAGCCTTTGTTTGAAAATGAAGTGGAGTCGCCAGGTGGATGTCTGGACTCTGAAGTGCCTGATCTCTGTCCACCATCAAAGATCAGAACTAAGCGTGACAAGCCTTCAAAAATAGGAGCACTTCCTCCAGTGGGGTTTAAAGATGAACTGAGCGCTTGAATCCCCAATGGAGTGCGTAGATACAGGTCGACCGAGGCTTTTACAAGTCGGTTTCTTCCACTGTAGAGCTGCAGAGTGGTTGCATTGATTTATCTGAGGAAGTCCCCAGTGGAGTCGCCATTATGTTATCACTCAGGTTGTCCCTATGCTCCTAGTAGGGATACGACCGAGGTAACCACAAACCAATCTTCTGATTGCAGGTTCTAGCCACCTGCAATCGGAGAGGGCTCTCTCCTTTAGATTCAACCTTAGTTGATGATTTTAGGCTAGCTTTCTGACTTCAAGGGAATGTTGACTGTGATTGGAAGGGAGGTAGGATTCTTGAATAAAGAGGCACAGTAAGGTGTTATAAGTTTTGAACCATTGGGCATGGAGTCACAGATTGAGGCATGCGAGCGTTTTCTTGGTCACAAGGGGATACGGAGCGGGATAGCCACACAAGATACAATACTCGGCCTGCTGAAAGTACAGAATGAAAATTAGGGATGAAAGGAAAAAGAGAATCATTTCATCATGCTGACAAAGAGGAGAAGTGGATGAGTGGGATCCCGGAGCAGTTAAGAATTCCAAAGACATGCACTCATATGTGAAAGAAACGGGGTAAAGCAGATAATTTAAGCATACAAGCTCATAACCATTTCTGAAGAAGACATCGAAAAGTGCAGAAATTGAACTTAAGGTGTAATGAAACAAATCTTAAGTTATTCTTTTTTCCTGCAACTTAGAAAGGCGGAAAGCTGATAAAACATAAAATAGACAGGGAAGGAAAACACTTATTGGATCATGCAGAGACACAGGAATTTCATGATCATTCCTTGGCCAAGAGAAAATAGCAAGTTGTTTCGCAATCCATGCTTTCAGCAATATTTTATTATGAAAAATATGACAATCACAGTGCGAGTCTTTACTAAGAGAAAATGCTGGAAAGAAAACTGACCAACAACTACTACTACCAACCAACCAACCCTTCACAATATCGGTTAGGGTAGTATTTATAAACAAAATATCAGAAAGACATCATTACAGGTGACCTTGACAGGTCTGCTTAGAACTTTTCAAAAATCTAAATGCTGCTAGAATTAAATGCAAGTAAATATTTTTGGCTCCGCTGGAGGGCAGCTGGATCGGAACAGGTGACGAGGTGGCCCTTGGGGACCAGATGTGGTGCTGCTGAAGTGAATGAGCTTCGGGGCTGCAGTTCGTCTTTGGTGCGAATTGAATGTGCAACTATTATGATTTGAGAGCTTCAAGTAGTTTTGCTCTCCTTCTGTGAATCTGCTGGAAGATATTCAATTTTCTCTTGCTTTGGGCCACCGATCAAGATATTCTCTGATACACTTTGCTGCTACATTGATGGTTTCCGCCGTCGACTGATACTCTTTGACACGCTTGATACCTGCTGATTTGATATGATACTCTTTAAACTCTGTGATTGATCTGCTTCTGTCTTCAAACCAGATCCTTTTGCACGATTGGGTGATTTTCTGGATTTTTCGGCGCGTAGTGGGCTCGACAATCAGAAGATTCCCTAAACATTCCTCGAAATGGCCAATTTCCCATAGCGATGCGAGAATAGCGCTTCGCGCTGTTCGCACATTGGAAACTGCCTCTGTTTCTTGATCTAGAGCTTCGAAGTGCGACTTTTCTCCTTGCACGAAGCTTTTTCGGCTTTTCTGGCTACTGACGTAAGCATGGCGTTCGCTGTACGGCGGATGACGTCAGCTATGGGTCCCTGGTACAACGCGACGAGGTGAGGTACTGGATGGACTATGGTGAAGAGACTCTGATGCGATATCGCGATATCACGTCGATGGGGAAAGAGGGGGATCATTGGGTTGGGCATTCGGCGCTTGCGACTACCGATATGCGATATCATGATATCGCATCGGCGGAGATGGAGAGGTGAACGGATTGGACACTCGGCGTTTGTGATCGCCGATCGACGATATCGCAATATCGCATCGACAGAGGATGGATAGGCAATGGTTTGCATGAATGTGACAGTGCGAGGTTGCGACGCGAAAACGGTTTTGAGGAGAAAAGTCAAGTAAGTGGGTGTGAAGGTCATATAATGTTTCGAAAGGGGTCCCATTACCTCGGGGGAACTTTATACTTTGGAAGGAGTCCGTCGTATTTTGGAGGTGGTTCGGGGGTCAGGGCTCTTGCTTAGTTTCTGATAAACTGAACAATTCCTGGGAGTTAATATGGTTATTTTTCAACCAAGGGAGGGATATTACATAAGGGATTTTTACTTAATATTAATACGGGGACGGGAAACATAGGGAGCTACATAATAATGTTAGTGGTTAATATGGAGATGGTAAGAAAGCTCTAAGTTCAGGAGAGCTTAGGCTGTTATAAGGGGGTAGGACCATACTTCGCGAGAAGATATGGAACAACTTTGAGTAAAGCAGATCTTTACTCAACCGGAGTGATTAAGATGATGAACTCAAGAGGTGTCAAGAAAATCTTGACCTCTTTTGGGGATGTTAGTTAATGATTGGGGAAAACAGAGAAGGGAAGTCAGTTATACCTATTTTGAGCCTTTTTTCTTACAAATCTTTGTTGATTATGTTCTGCATGATATGATACCTGAAACCTTGGAACTGGTCAGCAATTCAACAACCTAAGAACTACCTACCCAGCCTACTTGCCTAGCATTTTTTCTTCTTTTGCTTGGGGGTGTACTTAGACTTGCAAATGCATCATACATTTTTCTTTTGATGGTTTCCTATCTACATACCACCCTTATTTCTTCCAGAGCCCAGATTAAACTGTTGGACTCTTCTGTTTCTCTACCTATCTAAGAATCTGCCAAGATTAAACTGTTTGGACAGACTTACAATCTCTATATTCCAAAATAGGAAATTTAAACCTAGGGAGACCAAGATTAAACTGTTTGGACCTCCCTTTAACTAGAAGTAGTGATACCGGGATAACTTTACAAAATTTGAAGGCAATTGAATGAACTTTAAGTAGCCTTCTTCATTTGGAGGCTGTTTGAGAAAATATGGAGCATTGCAGCAATCAAAGTACGACATATTTGGCATGTGAAAATGCCAATCATGAGAAATGAATACCTGCTGCAGCAGGAGCTAACAGAATCTGAGAAAGAATACATCGTAGTCGATATAAAATCTATTTTAATTGAGAATCTATAATTGATTGTAGAATCTGTTATGAGTTTGGTAACTATAGCGAATTTCTCTATTCCATAGTCACATCATAATAGTATACACAGATTTTCACCTATCACATTAACTGCATTCTAGTTGTATCAACTATCAGAGAAGTGCTTTTCACATATACAATCATTTCATAATAACTTCCAGAAGATACCACTTACCTGTATTTCTTAAATGATATTTTTCTTTACAGAGAGCGATCACCTCTGTTTGTAGCTAGTCTCACCAGCCATCCATGAGATCATATTTAGAGACCAAATCTCTCCCATAGCTTAAGAGCTTCAATCTTCTCCAGATTTCTTGCGCTTAGTGCTCCTGCTATTTGATCATCACCAAACATATCAAGCTCTTTTTCCCTTTTCTTTCACTGCCTATCACTACAACGCATCTTTTTCCTCGTCTCCTTCTTTTCCCTGGAAGCCTTCCATGGATAGGGGAGGTGGTTAGGGTTCCAAAAACTGTTTTCTTTTCTCTTAATGATATTAACTAATTCAAACAGATTATAACAAAAATCCTTCAATTTGTTTTTTTATTTTCTTTACTATGGTAGATAAAATATTTACAGCATTCTAGGGATATTACAGAATCCTAAAGAATATCTAACATTATTAAGTTATGGTATAGACCTTACTGGACTTTAATCATCATCATCATGATATATAGAAAGAAGAAAGTATTCTATAAAAATTAGAGTGAAAATATTTTATAAAATTATATTAAAATATTTTATTCATGGATAAATTTATAATAGATTTATAAATTATTATTTTAATATTGGGAATAAATTATTAAATTTATATTATATTAAACTGTAGAATACAAAATAATTATCTCACATAAATTTAAAATTATTGAATATATCTCTCACATTGTAAAGTTTAACGCATTTTATCTAAAATGTGCATAAACTGATTAGATACATGCAAACATGTTCATAAGTTCATCATATAAGATATTATAAGTGAAGTAGAAAAATCATAGGCTAGGTAAAATAATCATGAAATCCCCAACGAAGTAAAATTATTCAATATATTTAAAATAATATAAAAGTAAAGGAATCATTATTAAAGTGAAAATAAAACATCGACTTGGAATATAATAAACTACATCCTCATTTCGGAGTAAACAAGTATATTTGAATAAATATTGATTACTCATAAAAGTATATATTAAAATGCTAATTGTATTAAACTTATTTAAACAATAATAACTTTTATATTAAGTCCATAGGGCAGGTTTTTTTGGTCGCTGAGTGTTTTGTTAAGGCACTCATTTATAAAGGTCACTAGTTCAAAAATAGTGGGTAAACCCATAATGATAACTCTAGATTACTTTGCTAAGTAGCATTTGTCCATTATTATATTATAGTTATTCTATTAGACTATGCTAATTTTTTCTTAATAAAAATTGTGATTATATAATTTTAATTATTTCCTTT